>JAGXJF010002574.1:0-109901 GCA_019208055.1 Stipa capillata
TTCGTGGAGTGTGTTGATACTGGGGGTAGGGACCTCTAGGGCCAAAGGCCAAGAGATCTGACAGCAGGGGACAGCGTTTTATACAGGTTCGGGCCTCCCTCAGGATAATAACCCTACGTCCTGTTGCTATATATTGATGGAGACAACGTCTTTACAATGGGGGTATTGTGTTAGTGGCTCCCTAGGCCTAATCGTAGACTAATCTGGCTAACCTATCGTGCTCGACTCCTTCGGGCAGTTGTAGGCTTCGTCTTCTGGGAACTCGTGGATCTGAAAGAGCTTGTCTTCCCCCATGGGTTGCGAACCCTTTTATAGGGGCTTCATCTAGTCGTACCATCCCTGGACTTATTACCAGGGTAGGACTCTTGTATCCCTTAAATCTCGGGATAGACTTCCTATTCGGAGGGAATGTCTTCCCTTCTTACGGGGATTGCCTTATCATCCCAGGATGCTTGCTAAATACGCGGTACCTTCCGGCAAACCAGGGAATTGTATACGGATACCCCTAATATACGGGATACCGTACTATACGTCATCAAGCCCCCATCAGTACGTGAAGTGAGGTTATGACGGCTCTGTAAAAATCCTGCCCTTCTCGGGAAGCAGCTTCCGAGTAGGCGAAACCGGGGTTTTCCTTATCGATAACTTTCCCGAGTAGGTTTGCTGCCTACCGAGTAGTCACGAGAAATCTATCAGAAACAAATTTGGAAAATCCAACGTCTTTCCGAGTTGATCGGATCCGTCGATCACGGACACGTGTCCTGCTTGATGGATTTCTACAAAAACGAACCGTCGTGGCGGGAATTTTGCATGGTGATGAGAAGAATCTTTTCCTCTTACTGCGCTGACGTTAGCCATAACGCAGCGCGCTTGTCGGAGACGTGGGTCTGTCAGATCCTCTTTTTCCCGCGCAACGTCTCGTATGCGGAAAAAAGACTGCCCGCATTAAATGCGATGGAAAGATCGTGCCGTTAAACCGCGCCCGGTCCGGCGAAAATTGAATCCTTAAGAAACAAGGGTTGGGGTTTTTTGCACACATTCTCTCTGTCGCCTAGCATTCCCACCGATCTTCTTCCTCGCCATTCCGTCAACACCTTCCCGCCTCCACTTCTCCCCGACCAATGAGCCGAAGGAAAATGGGAAAGAAGAGCGACACAAAGACATCTGGGGACGATTCGGGGGGGCCACCCTCCGCCATCCCTGAGTTCGAGGCCTCGGTGATGGACTCTGTCGCCCTCAAGAAGCTGGTGGCGGATGAGGTCATCCTCCCGGAGGTGTTCGTACCCGTCCGCGAGGCCGCGAAGGAGACGGTCCCCAGCCCGGACACGGACTGGATCGTCGTCTTCGCCGATTTCTTTAGGTGCGGATTCCAATTCCCACCCTCGCACTTTTCCTCCTCGTGCTCCAGTCTATGGGATTGAGTTGATCCATCTCAATCCCAACTCGGTCCTGATGCTGGCCGGTCTTCGCGCACTTGTGCGAGGCCTACCTCGGCATCAGCCGAGCCTGGAGCTGTGGAGGTTCTTCTACAACCTTCGCCGAATGAAGTCCAGCGGCAACGGAGTCGTCGGCGCGCCGGGTTCCGACTACGAGAAGGGAAGAAGGACTCGTATATTTCTTCTTCCTGGAAGTCGTCGTGGTCAGGCTGGCACTCCCGATGGTTCTACTACTGCCAGCCCCCGGCCAACTCGGGAATTATCTACCGAGGCCTGGCTCCGCTTCCGATGAAGAGCTGGGTGGAGGCCCCGAAGGAGACGAAGCAGCTGAAGGCGCTTGTCAGGGACATCGCCGACCTTGCCAGCAGGGGCTTATCGGCGTGGGATGTCACGGAAGACTTCCTCCAGCGGCGGATCAGTCCCCTTCGTTCAAGGGTAGACCCTGCTTGGATGGTTCCAGACCGGCAGGACCATTCATGGGACTTTGACTCGGGTACGCTCCTTTTCCTTCTCGTGTCGTTCTAGTCGGGAAGTTTTCCTACTCGCCCCTCACCTCTTTTTTGGCTGTGCAGACTTGTCCCCCCGAGGAGCTTACGAATAGGTTGAACAACCTATTCGAGCAGTCTCCGCAAGGAGGACGGACGGGGGTCCCCTTGCCTTCTGCTGCAGCTCAGCCCCGACGCCAAAAAAGAAGTGCTTTCGGTAAGTAGTAGATATTCCCGCCTTGTCTGGTCTTAAGTCATCTGAGTAGCATCGTTAACAATACTCGGGTTTCCCTTCTTGCAGCGACCAGGCCGCGGAGGTCCTGACTCAGAAGCCGAGCGGGCCGGAGCCCCCGTGCAGCACGAGGATGTCGAGGTTCTTGGTGAAACACTGCCAACCCCCGAGGGAGGGTTGGAAGCTTCTCCGAGGTCGAGACGGCGGGAGTCATTCTCGCAGATTTTCCTGCCCGGACATCTTCTCCCTCGCCGAGCCCTCGCCCCAGGTACGAATCCTCGCCTGATCACTTTCATTCCCTGCTTTCTCTAGGGAGATCACCAAGGGTAAACCTTGTCGAGAGCCTAAAGCGAGCTGGCCCTCCTCCGCGGAAGCCAGCACCTCCTCCCCCAGCTGCTTGCGAGAGAGAGAAGACGGCGGCGAAGGGAAAGGCGCCATTGGCCCTTGTCGAGAAGCACCGCTCCGACGCCCTGTCGAAGGGGCCCCCTCACCCGAAGCGCCCGAGGTAAGTTTTCCGTGATCTTCTCTTGTCTTTCCATGTCTTTATGGAGAGTTAATCCGGACGTGTATTCCGACTAGGGTGAATATCCTTCCGGCCGGGGTCCCGGCGGAGACGGTTGTCGAGGAGCAGCCCCCAGCGCCAAGCTAGACGCTAGCGCTAGTCGACCCGACCAAGTCCCTGGCGTCGGAGGCCTCGGTGCCGGAGAATGCCAGCTTGAGTTCCCTGGTCCATGTAAGTCGAAATGTTAGTAACGAAAAGCTTTCAATTCAATAGGTGCTAACCTTTTGTCTCTTAGATCGTCCTTTCCCGACTTCCCCCTCTTGAGAAGGCCCAAAGCAAGCCGAGGCGACCGCTACGGATCTGCCGGCTGGTCGGGAGGAGGAGCTTCTCGATGCCGTGAAAAGCACGCAGACGCCTTTGGGGATACGGTCCAACCCTCTAGCAAAAACTTGTAACAGACAATAGTTAATAACTGTGCAATAAATTGTGTGTTTTTGTCTGAAATCTTGCCTTTGTTCCTGCCCTATGAAGCCTTTGTCGAACGCGAGGGTTCTCGTAGACTTATCCCCAGACTAACGTCTTTTTTGACTTAGGCGCACGGATAGTACTGTTTGCCATTTTAGCCGTGCTCGACCAGACCTTAGGTTTAGTCGGATGGAAGGCTCCTTGCCATTGATAAACGCGGTAAGGGGTCTTTGCATAGCTTATCGTGGTAGTACCTCCGTGTTCCTTTGCCAACATTGAGCTTCATCTGGTAAGGTCTACGTTTCCCCTTTTGGCGACAAGACTCCACACTACCCGGGATTCTTTCCGACTATTTCGGTCGAGGACGTGGATAAGTCATATAGATTCCGCCGGTTCGGCAGTACTCGTACCTCCCTCTTCTTCCTTTGCTTGAGGTCGGGGAATGTTACCGCGGAATTGGGGGAGCTCGGTTAACCAGGCCTTAGGTCTGGTCAAGCGGGGGGCTCAGTGGCTGTCCCTGTCACCTGCAGACGCGTTAAGGGGTTTTCTTTGCATCCCCGACAGTTGCAGTGCTAAATCCCTTTCCTCTTGCGCGGGTCAAAAGAAGTTTGTACTCATACGCGTACACCAACTCGCCATATCCTTGTCCAGCCCCCGACTGATTTATTCGAGGAGTATCTCGGATAGGCAGTCTAGAAAAATGAATACTGAACTTGAAAACTTGATATATTTAAAACTGTGCGCTATCTGAAGCGTTCTTTTACAAACTACTATAGGAGAAGGTAATCTAGACAACCCTAGAAAAATAAAATTAGACCGGCCCCTCCTTTCCCAGGGTACTGCCAATTGCTCCAGAAACTTGGGTCCTATTCGTCGTGACCTATTGTCGATGAAGTCGGTGAATGAGCATGCTGGGCGACGTCGCCCGGAGCGTTGTATCATCGTCTTCTATTCGAAGCTTAACGACTTCAGGAGTCGGGGTTGGTGCAATTTGTGGTATGTTGTGGGGAGGTGGTGGCCGTACTGACTTACCGAGGGTGTACGAAGGACTCTCTAAGGGACACAACCTTTCTTTAACTACCTCGGGTGACCTGGATTGGGCGGCTTCTCCTGTGGAACCGCCTGTCCGACTGAGGAGGAGGCCCTTTTTCCCCCCAGTTCCGGTTTTAGTCGTGGAACTTTTTCTCTGACTTGGAGGGGGTACTTTCCGGAGGTGTCGCCCGCAGTTGTGGTGATGGTCTTGACGATGTAGAAGCACGCGCCGTTACATCGGTGTCCTGAAGAGTGAGTTGTTGTTCTTTTGCGAGGTTGAGGCTACGCTTGTCGCAGAGAAGCGCTTCCTTGGCGGAGCTCCTTATCGTGAGGACACCCTTTGGGCTGGGCATCTTTACGCACTGATAAGAATAATGCGTTGCTGCCATGAACTTGGCCGGGGTTGGGCGTCCTAGGATAGCATTGTACGCCGTTTCGAAGTCTACTACATCAAACAGGACTTTTTCTGTCCGGAAGTTCTCCGGTGTACCGAAGGTAACCGGGAGTGTGACCTGCCCGATCAGAGTGGCCGATGAGCCTGGGACGATACCATGAAATGCATGCGTTACCGTCTGAATAGACGATCGCGGTACTTGCATTGCCTCAAGGGCGTCGGCGAATAGGATATTGAGGGAGCTCCCTCCATCTATTAGCACGCGGCCAACTCGGCAGTTGTGATCGTTGGTTCCACAACGATCGGATATCGCCCTAGTCGAGCACAATTCTCGGGGCAGTCTGCCTGATTGAAAGAAATCATGACCTCAAACCACTTGACCGCCCGAGGTATCCACGGTATGCTTGCAAGAACTTCTCATGAAATCGCCTTGTATTGCCTCTTCGACTCATACGAGGTTGAGCCCCTGAATATGTGCTCAATAGCTGTTACATGCCCCTGGAAAGGCTTAGGAGTGGAATCATCATCGTCGGAAGTCGTGTCCCGACTGTTGTTAGCGACTTGAGGGTTTTCCTCGCGGAACTTCTCTCTTTCTTCCCTAAGGTATTTCTTGAAGATGCGGCACTGACGTACGTCATGCGAGTCGGTCTGGTGGAAGTCGCACCAGGGCCTAGATGGCTTATCAGAGGAATTGGTAGGCTTGTCTTTGGAGCGAGACCGCCAGTTGCGCTTCTCGGAGATGTCGGCCATTACTTCATCGGCTTTGGCCTTCTTTTCCCTATTTCCCCCGGAGGGCTTTTTCTTGCGCTTTGTCTTTCTCGGATCGTCCCTTACTCACAGAGGTGAACTGGTCGATCCGCCTTGTTGTTGTTTGATGTATCGCAAAGTTTCTTCCGCGCAGGCGGCCTTTTCGGCCAGGTCCATGAGCTGTCTCGTGGTCTTTGGGGGTCGCATGATTAGGTCGTGGGTACACATCTCGTTTCGGCTGCCCCTAGTGAAGGCGTGGATGACATCCGAGTCTAATATCT
Organism: Stipa capillata; assembly: GCA_019208055.1. NCBI lineage: Eukaryota > Viridiplantae > Streptophyta > Magnoliopsida > Poales > Poaceae > Stipa > Stipa capillata. The sequence continues at coordinate 5,575 of JAGXJF010002574.1, forward strand.
CTGGGATAGTATTGCGGACAGCGCTAAACCTCTTGGTAAACTCTCGGAAAGTCTCGTCTGGTCGTTGGATGACCAAGAATAGATCATCGACACGACCAGGTCGTGGAAGGTGCCTTGGAAGTTCCCGAGGAGCATGTCGCACAGCTGTCCCCATGAACAGATTGTTCCTGAGGGTAGATTCGTCAACTAGGTCCTAGCGGCTCCTCTGAGAGCGGTGGGCAGATAGTTGGCCATAACCTTCTCGTCTCCGCCTGCGGCCTCGATTGCGGTGGTGTAGATTTGCAGTAATTCGACAGGGTTCGTGGTGCCATCATATGACTCCAACGACTTGGGCTTGAACCGGGAAGGCCAGCGCACTTGCCGGAGCTCCTGGGATAACGCTTGGCATCCGCTGAAGGCTCCCCGATAAGGCGTGTTCTCGCCACTGTTCGAGACATGGGTCTGGCTATGAACATTGGCCTATGGCGCGTGATCCCTCCGAGGGGGCTGTTGGTCTTGCCGGCGCCTTTGTCGACGCCTGTTGAGGTGTTCTCGGAGGTCGGTATGTTGCTCCTCGCGAGGAGATCTGTTCTGGGGGTTGTGTCCTTCTCGGTCGCCCTCATCTGGTTGTAGATCGATTTTTGTTCGGGTGGAACTATAGGTCACCGAATGGGCTTGAGAAGACTCGGCCTGGTTCTGTGCCTCCTGGAGGTCAGCCCCCAGCCGTTGTAGCCACTGCCTGCCCTCGGGTGTTGATAGAACTGCTGCCGGTGGCCGTGACAGCAGATTGCACACCTCCGCGAGCCTTCGAGCAGTCCGGGATACGTACTCTCTCGATCCCGGAGGAGATCTCTCCGCGTCTGGTAAATCCTCATTCCTGGGGGGAGTAGCCAATGGGTTCCGCAACTACGAGCCCCCAGGCAAGTTCTGGTCCCCGTCATTTTCGCGGTCGTCACTGATCGCGAGAACCACCCAGGGTCCCAGGCTGAATGATGTATATTCATACTCCATCGTGTTGTCCTCATCGGATGTGTCGTGGGTGGAAACGTGATCGTTCTGCCGATCAGAGCTCGTAGGGGAAATCCCGATCATCGGGCTAGTCATCCCTGCCGGGAGGTTGTCGTTTAGCACGAACTTCCCGTCGAAAGCCCTGGCGCACTCGGCCTTGAAGCGATCCGCTTTGCAATCCGAGTACTCTCCAGGGGCGTATTCTCCGAAGTCCACGCGATCCGTCACTGGGTACGGGTCCAGGGGGCCAAAGTTGTCGTAGAATCCCTGGTCTGAGTACCCAGTCCGGTGTGTGGAGGCGATCGGATTTCCCGCTAAATCTGCCTCTTCCTCATCGGTTCGGACCGATGAGGGCTATGCAGTTGGCGTACGGAACTGACCGCGATTTGTTGCGCATCTTGCTGACTTTGATTCTTCCTGGACGGCTTGGTCCAGAGAGGTCCCCACGGTCGGCGCCATCTGTTGACGATCGGTGAATCGGCGATCTTACGGTATTCGTGGAGTGTTGATACTGGGGGGGTAGGGACCTCTAGGGCCCAAGGCCAAGAGATCTGACAGCAGGGGACAGCCGTTTTTATACAGGTTCAGGCCTCCCTCAGGATAATAACCCTACGTCCTGTTGCTATATATTGATGGAGAAAACGTCTTTACAATGGGGGTATTGTGTTAGTGGCTACCCTAGGCCTAATCGTAGACTAATCTGGCTAATCCTATCGTGCTCGACTCCTTCGGGCAGTTGTAGGCTTCGTCTTCTGGAACTCGTGGATCTGAAAGAGCTTGTCTTCCCCCATGGGGTTGCGAACCCTTTTATAGGGGGCTTCATCTAGTCGTACCATCCCTGGACTTATACCAGGGTAGGACTCTTGTATCCCTTAAATCTCGGGATAGACTTCCTATTTGGAGGAATGTCTTCCCTTCTTACGAGGGATTGCCTTATCATCCCAGGATGCTTGCTAAATACGTGGTACCTTCCGGCAACCCAGGGAATTGTATACGGATACCCCCTAATATACGGGATACCGTACTATACGTCATCAGGAGCTCTAATAATTTGGTGAAACTTGTGTCCGGCCAGTTGTAGGCTGCCTTTAGCTTTAGAAGTTCTAACGAGATAGACAACTGCGTATGCTCGAGTTTACATCCAACAAACAACGGTACTCTCACGTCTTCCAACAATCTTACAAACTTTGCGAACTCTCTTTCATTCTCCGGGTTCACAGTCATCTCTTCCATATCACGAAACATGTCATCCAAATTCCCCATGCTATCCTCCGAAGAGTCTGAATTAGCTTCTTCCTTGATAGCTACGCCGTGCTCATCCTCAACGAGGGTCCACCGCTTCTGTCGGGTTTGCAATTTCTTTCTCTTCACCATGACGTGTCCAACGTGTATAGCCTTCCATGAAACCCTTCGTCAGTAAATGTAGTTGCAACTCCCCATCGTTGATAACATTTGCATATTACTACATTTACGACATGGACAACACATCTTCGCTTTTCCCTTGATCGCCATATTCTCTTGAGCGACTCGAAGAAACTCATTCAAAGCGGTGACAAAACTCTGTGTGGCACGATCACTATACATCCAATTTCTATCAATCGATCCCTACGGCAAAATAAAAATAATTTCATAAAATAAATATATTAAATTAGCCATTTCTTCTCTCACGTCGAATAAATAAAGTAATTACCATGTTAGAGGTTCAAAGAGGAGCTAGGAGCAACGAATATTGTGGGCCTTCGGGGAGAGGGATGTTGACAAGGAGGCAGGGATCTTTGAGAGGGGGATGGGGACTGGAGGAGGAGAAAAAATGGCCTTTTGAGAGGGGGGAGGAGAGAAGGAATTAATTAAGGAGCAAGCAATCTTTGAGAGAGGGATCAAGAGGGCTGGAGAAAAAAGGGCCTTCGGGAGAGAATAGGGCCACGCGTGGGCCGCAGCAGTTTGGCTGGCAACGGTGGCGCACGCAGCTGGTCTTGGGGACGCGCAGGGCACAGAATATTTTTTGAGCTTGGGCTGGATTTACATAGGAAGGAGTCACCACTGAACGGGCAACCTAAAAGGAACCGTCGGCGATGAACAACGAGAACTGACGGGCGGTGCACAACGGCCCGTCAGTGAAATCCAAATAGACCTCACTGACGGGCCGGACTAAAAGATCCGTCAGTGGTGACCCATGTCAATATCATGGGCCAAGTCACCACAGACGGGCGAGATGTGTGCCCGTTAGAGATGTTCTTATCACCTCTGACGGGTATTACTGGTGACCGTCAGTGATAAGTCGACTTCACATCACTGACGGGTTCTTTTAAGCGACCGTCATAGATGACAGTTTACATACGTGACGGGTCTTTCTACGTGCCCGTGAGTGATGTCTTTCCTGTCAAATCTTGTGTTTCCGCTGATGTCATCACTGACGGTCGTTCGTCTTGCCCGTCAGTTATGACTCAAAACGGAACATCTTGTATAGTCAGTACTGACTTCTTTCCTTGTGCCCGTCAGTGATATGTTGGAAGCGTGACGGGCTTTTCTCGGCCCGTCAGTAATACGGTATAGCGGATGACCTTTTTTGTAGTAGTGATTATAATTTTACGGACCACATGTACGTAGATACCCTCAATCTCCGTAATGAAAATCAAGCTGCAAGCTTTGGTGAACTATGGCTTAGTTAGTTACACTTCTTAGTCGTTAATGACTAGTGATCTTAATGGTAGTCGCATTGGTTTGCATCATATAGACCAAATAATTAATTAGCTTGTGCTCTAGCAATAGAGAAATATTGTGCAATACTTCGTCCGTGTCACAATATATATAATTCATTTGAGAATCTGTGAAATTCAAACATTTGAGGTTTGACTATTAATATAAAATAATTCACCAATATCTACAATGCTAAATTGATATTACTAGATTCATTATTAATATACTTTCATAATATATGATTTGTTGGGACAATTAGCACTACTACAAAAGCGATTTAACGGGACGCCCCTGTACAGACGGATTTTTGGAACCGTCTGTACAAATATTATTACAGACGGTTCCAAAAGAAAACCGTCTGAGAAAATGAGTACAAGCGGTTCCCAACAAGCGGGACGCTACAGTACAGACGGTTCCAAACTGGAACCGTCTGTACAAATAGCACAGACGGTTCTAAACTGGAACCATCTGTACAAATAGAACAGTACAGACGGTTCTAAACGTGGAACCGTCTGTACAAATCTGTAAACAGTACAGACGGTTCTAAACTGGAACCGTCTGTACAAATCGAATAGTACAGACGGTTCTAAGTTCGGCACCGTCTGTATAAATCTCTAAACAGTACAGACGTTCTAAACTTGGAACCGTCTGTACAAATCTAACAATACAGACGGTTCTAAACTAGAACTGTCTGTACAAATAGATGAAGCAAGGTTGGTGCTGCCGCGGCAGCAAAACTGCAGATTTTCTTGCCGCGGCAGGAAAGTGGTAGCGTTGGGTAGGGAGTTTGACAGCTCCGATTGTCGAACAGTTTTCATGGCTATGAGCGGGGAGGTCAAACCCTACGTCTCCACAAATTTTGAGCCAATTCCAAGAAAGCCGACGAAACGACTAGTGGAAATCTCGGCCCGAAATCGAAGATTTTGAAAACGGCACCCTGACGAAAGTGCTCGACAGAAGCTAAGATCAAGGTGGAAAGCAAGTCACCGGCTCAAGCTAACCAGGGAAATAAGAATCACCCAATTCGGAGTCCGGGTGTAGGAGATATGTCCTCCGTAAGATCAAAAAAAGTAACGGAAAAACTTCCGGAGCGAAAAAGTCCTACTTAGAGGCCAAATTTTAAGGGTCAAGATGCGTACAAGTGTATACACGTGTAGTATTTTGGATGCGCCTCGTCATTAGCTTCGATTTGAGTGGTCGTGGACCCAAAACGGACTCCGTATGAGAAAGTTATGGCTGTTTTACTAAAACCTCTCAAACTAGGGTTGGATCTAGACTCTAAAACTAGCACTCGAAACTGCAGTACAGACGGCTCCAATTTGAAACTGTCTATACAAATAGCACAGACGGGTCGAAATTGGAGCCGTCTGTACAAATCTAATAGTACAGACGGTTCTAAACTTGGAACCGTCTGTGCTATTTGTATAGACAGTTCCAAGTATTGAACCGTCTGTACTAGAGGCGTCCCGCTTACTTGTAGGGATTAGTTAAGAGAAAAGCTACTTAGTCTATATCACGTACTCAGTCTAGGTCAGCTGGCAACTCCCCTTGCTTGGACAACATGAGGTTGTGGGATTGAATCCCGCTGGTATCATATTGTGCGATTTAATTCCAGTGGTTGGATGGGACACGCGGACGGCCGGATGAGACGTGGCTGATGGCGCGCGGGGCCATATATTTTTTTTATAACACGACATCACAGACGGGTGCTAATCGAGTAGTACAGACGGTTCCAAACTAGAACCGTCTGTGCTAATCAATTAGTGCGGGACGGTTCCAAACTTTGTACAGACAGTTCTAGTTTGCAACCGTCTGTACTAATCGATTTGTACAGACGGTTCAAAAATCGTTTGTACAAATCTGATTTTTACATACTCTTTCGTACAGATGGTTCGGAAAACCGTCCCGCACAGGAGTTCTGAACCGTCTGTACAAATGATTTCTGTTGTAGTGTAGTAAACGTCCACTTAAATCAGGATCGAGATATCTTCCATCGGAAGTTAGATTTATCCAGCCAAATTACGGTAAAGTTGATGTATGCCGCTATCGGTGATTACCACTCTCCTTTCCGTCAGAAATTCATATGGAAGGTAAAGATAACAAAATTTGTATGGTGCCTTTGTCATGGGTCATACTGACTAAAGATGCGGATGGGTAGCAAGCAATGTACGTTTGTGACAAGAATGAAGCAATTCAAAACGTCTTCTTTGGAATGTTATTTTCCTAGCCTAATGTGGCGAACTGTCTTTGTGACATTCCATCTCCCTCTACCCTGTAGCATTTCTAATATGTTTACAAATTGGTTAACGGGCTTGGGTAAATAGATACGAGCGTAAATTTTTGTTGGAGATTGTGTTTTATGTTGGTCCATATGGCTTCACTACCATAGAAAAGGTCATGCTTACGGTTTTCCAGCCCGTATGCACCAGCCGGTCACCGATGTGGGGTGCACATCGTACACGGGTCTAGAGCCGTATGCGATGATATGCACATCGCATACGGTTTTTCAGTTTGGCCCGTGTGCGATGTGTTCCACGCAGACGGGTTATTTAGGTTGGGAAAAAAGCCAAAAAAGTCACAAGTCACACGATTCTTCGCGTGAAATATGCGCACGTGCAGTTTTGGAGACTCGAACCCATAACCTCCATGACCTCTTGCTCTCACGCAAACCTACCTAACCATCTCACTTGAACACCGTCTTATTACTAGTAGGATATCTATTCCTTTTGACTCTTTCAAACTGAATCTTTCAGCTAATATTTGGACATCTAGATGGTTCCAAACAAGAAACTTGTCAACTGCAAAGTTGTAAATCTCGTCGAGTGCTATAATTTTTGTATAGACATTGTCTCCATCCAGCTTCATATGAAAAAGTTATGAATTTCCGAAAATGAGAAATCGCACATGGTTGTTGCCTAACAAACCGTGTGCGATGTGCCTCCTTCCGGATAAGATTTAGACATCCAGATTGCTCCAAACGAGAAACTTGTCAACTACAAAGTTGTAGATCTCATTGAGGCTATAATTTTCATATAGACATTGTCTCCATCCGACTACATATGAAAAAGCTATGAATTTTAGAAAACGACATCACGCACAGTTGTTTCCTAACAACCGTGTGCAATGTGCCTCCTTCCGGCTAATATTTGGACATCTAGATTGCTCCAAACGAGAAACTTGCCAACTGTAAAGTTGTAGATCTCGTCGAGAGCTGCAATTTTCATATAGACATTATCTCCATCCAACTTAACATGAAAATGTTACGAATTTCCACATCGCACACGGTTGTTTCCTGTGCCTCACATCGCACACGGTTCCTAGGAAACAACCGTGTGCGATGTGAGGCACACAGTTTTTCAGAAAAAGTCATGTGCGATGTGCCTCACATCGCACACGGGTCAATTTGCCGTGGCACATCACACACAAGCCTAAAATAGTGACTGTGTGCGATGTTCACATTGGTGACAGGTTAGGCCAAACCATGTGCGATGAGGGGTCTTAAAAGATCTGTTCTGTAGTAGTGCTTATTGGAAATTATGTAATTTTTAACACAAAATAAGAGTTTCTAATTTTTTATAGGTTATTTATATGGCTCCTAGCTGGCTCCATACATGGTCCTTACTGCAATGGTTAGAGGGACGGGATTCTTTGGCTTCTGGGTGCAGCCAATTAGAGACGGTAGCATGGAGATTGTTCACCCATATGGATTGCGATCTGGCAATAGATTGTGTGATTCTTGAGAGTGCATCGATTGATATAGAGGCCAATGGTCTAACCTACTTTATCCAAAAAGGAAAAAAAATACATTCGTAATATTTATTAGTTTTATTTGAGGCAATATGTTTTAATAGAAATTTATAGTTAAAATGTTATCTTAAAAATTATACCAATACTTAAAATAATTTACATTGTGACATTGAGATAGTAGCGGTTAAACTTAAGCCTGCATTCTAGTCCGGTGACAGTTACGTGTACACATAATCCATTCTGTGCATGGGCATTAAGTGACATGATAGGAGTGGTGTGAAACACGACATCTCTTATTTTGTACGCAAAGAATATAGCAGTGATCGCATCCATGCATGCCCATTAAGTGACATGATAGTGTGGCATCATCTATGGATTGCGACATCCATTCAATTTTCGAACACCTATATCCTAAATGTCTGTTTTGACACTACTACGGAAAGCGTTGCCACAGTCGGGCAAAATTCCGCGTCATTGACGGATTTGGGATACGTTAGCGATTAGTGATCGGTATGACTTAAATCATCCGTCACGGATAAATTTACTCGCTATCAATTACACTACATTAGTAACGGGCACCAATACAATCTGCCACCGATGACATCTCATCGGTGATGGACAATGAACACAATCCGTCAGGCCGAGCTCAGGAGCAAGGAGTTCCTGACTTACAGCTGCCACCGCCACCGCCACGTGGCGAAGCACCAGTGCAGGCCATTGGCCCCCAACGAATCATCCACGCCATCATCGGAGGCAGCGCTCACACCTACTCATCCAAGCGGCAGCGCCGGGCCTCCACCTATCAAATCAACCACATCAACTCCTTTCCGCCTACTGATCTGCCCGCATGGGTCGACGCTACCGTGACCTTCGGCCCTAAGGACGCCGCCGCGGTCACCTTTCCCCACCATGACTTCGTGAATGACATAAAATATTGGTATTTGTTGGGGGAGTCCGGCCACATCGTCCGGGCGAGGTACCCCCTAATCTATCTTTTGACATGCTTGTTAACTTTCATGCGCTGTAGTCCCCCAGGTACATCCGGCGAAGGACCCAGGCGAGGCCACATCACCCTCCGGAGGCGAGGCCTTGGGTGAGTAGCCCCCCTCCCGGGTGAGGTGACCAGGAGGACTCGGACCAAGTCACCTGTCCCGAGCAGAGTCGAGGTCAACATCTCCCCAGGACGAGGCGGAGGAGGAGCGGGCTCGGTCCAAGGTAGCAAACAACACCTTGCCGATTCCGCCCTTGACCAACTCCGCGGGGAGGGGGCGAGCACGATGGCGGACCATACCGGCGAGGCGCATCGGGGATATGCCTACGAATATAGTAGGTAACGGTGAGTAGCAGAATACTGATTCGCCCGATGTACGGTGACACAGACTAGGATAAAATTGTGATCTGCCTAAGGGCAAAGATGTATATTCACTTGTAAGTCTGTTTTGCCTATATAAGGGCAAATCTACACCCTATATGGATCCAAGCTCACTCCTTCGAGTTTCGGTTCTATTTTCCACTGCAATTTCCATACTAGTCTTCGGCGGTAGTTTGGGGCAGTTCCCGTGTTCACTAGGCATTGTTTCCCAAGTCGACCTCTGAGCACCTCGGCCTTCCGACCCAGGGTGCCCAAGTTTACTGTCCGAGAGACATTTCGTCAACAGTTGGCACCGACCGTGGGGATCGAAGGGGCGACGTGCTTCTGACCCAGAGCTACACCATGCCACCTCGACCAAAGAAAGGGGCGACCGGAACCAGGCGGAAGGCGGCGGCGAGTGGAAGACGCGAGGTTCAGCTCCCCTCCAGCGGAAGGCGACGAGGGCTGCGCCGGTAGGACCTGATCGCCCGGGCGAGCTTACCTCTGGCGTCACGACAGATGGGGGGTCCCAAGCTGCAGTCTCGCTCGTCGGGGCGCAGGCGCCACTAACGGTGGAAGCCATTGTGGGCACGTGGAGTCTGGCGGACGAGGTGGAAGGCCTGCACCCTGGACAGGATGGGTATCCCGCATTCGTGTCTCCTGTCTCTGGGCGTTCCCCTTCTCAGGTTCGGCGGTGAGCCGATCACGGCCGTCGACCGAATCAAGCTTCCGGTCAAGTTCCAGGACAAAGGTGGTGAGTGCACCGAGAATGTTCTGTTCGACGTCATCGACATGCCCTACCAGTACAATGTGATTCTCGGAAGGATGGCACTCAACAAATTCGGGGCAGTTCCTCACCACGCCTACTTGTGCATGAAGGTCCCTGCCCCCACCAGAGTCATAACGGTATATGGCGACCAGGGCCTATCTCACCGCATCGAGGAGACCACATCCTCAGCCATAAGATACGTCCATTACATCATCCCAGTGGTTGAAGCATCCCGCCCGGCTTCCTCCGACAACACCACCTCGCCCAAAGCGGGCGAGGTCCTCGGCATCGACGTCACCAGTGACCAGTTCATGTCATCCACTATGGGATGGTGGATCCCCAAGCCCAGGCCAGATGGGGAGACCCAATCAGTTATGCTGTCCAAGGACGAGCCACACAAGACTATGTTAATGAGGGCGGACCTTTCAGTTGAGGTGGAGCAGGCACTTCTTCTTACCCTGTGAGCTAACAGTGACATCTTCGCGTTGGAGCCCGAGGACCTGCCGGGCATGCCTCGAGGCGTAATCGAGCACAAGCTAATGGTCATGCCAGGGGCTCGCCCAGTCAAGCAGCGCTTGAGGAAAATGCCAGCCGACCGACAAGTCACAGCCCGCGAGCAAGTCGCCAAGCTGCTAAAGGCCGGGGTCATTCGTGAGGTCTTGCACCCGGAGTGGCTGGCAAACTCGGTCCTCGTCAAGAAGGCGAACGGGCAATGGCGAATGTGTGTGGACTATACCAACCTCAACAAAGCATGCCCAAAGGATGCATTCCCCCTCCTTCACATCGACCAGCTGGTCGACGCCACCTCCGGCTATGACCTCATGAGCTTCTTGGACGTATACTCGGGATACCATCAGGTGTGGATGGCCGAGGAGGATGAGGAGAAGACCAGCTTCATCACTCCGTGTGGAACGTTCTGCTACGTCCGGATGCAGTTTGGCCTTAAGAACGCAAGGGCGACATTCGCTCGATTGATCAGCAAAACTCTCAGTGATCAAGTCGGTAGGAACGTGGAGGCATACATGGACGACATCGTCATCACAAGCATCCTCACCCAGACTCACACCGCCGACATACAAGAAACTTTTGCCAACCTCCAGTGGTCCAGTATGGGGCTGAACCCAGAGAAGTGCATCTTCAGCGTGCGCGCTGGAAAGCTACTGGGCTTCCTAGTCTCAAAAAGAGGAATCGAGGCGAATCCAAAGAAGATCGACGCAATCCTCAACATGCAGCTGCCCGCCACAACCAAGCAAGTGCAGAGGCTGGCGGGCCGACTCACATCCCTGGGGCGACTCGTGTCACGCTTGGCCGAGAAGGGGCTCCCATTCTTCAAGGATCTGCGAGGCTTTAGAAAGCTTGAGTGGACCGAGGAGTGCCAATCGGCCTTTGAGGCCCTGAAGGGGTATCTCGCCTCGAAGACAACCTCCTATTGTGCCTCGCTGCCGTAGCCTCAGCCGTCAGCTCCGTTCTCATCAAGGAGTAGGGCCGCACCCAGAACCCAGTTTACTACGTCTCTGATTCATTGCAAGGGGTGAAGATACGGTACACCGAGCTCGAGAAACTGGCGTATGCACTGGTCATGGCGTCTAGGAAGCTTCGCCACTACTTCTTGGCTCATCCAATATGGGTCCCAACTTCTTTCCCGATAGGCGAGATGTTCCGCAACTGAGAAGGCACGGGCTGAGTCAGCAAATGGGCAGCCGAGATTGCTCCATTCGTGGTCGAATTTCTCCCCAGGACTGCCATCAAGTCGCAGGTGCTAGCCGACTTCGTTGCGGAGTGGGTACCTCAACCAGACCTCGCACAGAGCATGGAAGACCCGACCTGGATCCTCTATGTTGATGGTTCCTAGTGTGCAGAAGGGGGCGGGGCCGGTGCGGTCCTGGAGCCCCGACCCTTAGCCTTATCCTTCGGGGTCGAGGAGGAGGATAGGACCGTCACAGCATGCCCGAAGGACGAGGAGCGGGGGCCCCCTCCGCGGTTGCAACCCGGGGAGGAGAACGCCCTGGCGTGATGTCGCCACCCGATGCTCGCACACCCGCGAGGCGAGGCGAGGGCTCCCTTGTAGCCAGCACGGGTGAAAGGGGGGCATTGCTCCGGCGCCACATCTCCCTCGAGCGAGGCTCCGCCTGGACAAGTGGCCTCGGGGGACGGTGTCACCTCGGAGGCCGGAGCGTCCTTCCGAAGAGACTCCCTCGCGATGTCCTCTCCGATGATGTCGACCATCTTGTCGATGTTCACATCGGACGAAGATGAGGAAGATGACTGCCAGGAAAACTTTTCCTGGGCCACGGCCGTCGAATGGACCGCTACGAAGAGGCTGCCCATTGGTCCTTTGCCCATGCCCGGGCCAGGTTTCGTGGGCACGTCAGCTCGCTTCTTCGCGGGAGGTCGCTCCTCGCTCCAGACGCGCGATCCCGCCTCGGACTCCTTGTCGCCCAAGTCTTCGGTGTTTGCCTCGCCCGGGACGGACGACTCGCGGCGATCACTATCCGTGTCATTCTCCCAGTCCGCCAGCTCCTGGACGAGGATCTTCTACTTCGCCTTCTGTGAGGATGGGGCAGCCCGCTTCCTCTTGTCGCCCATCTTGACATCTCTGGCAGGAGCGATGTCCTAGTGAGGAGGAACCTCCCACTTGAAGAGTTCGCAGGCCCGGTTCTAGCGCCCTGCGATCATCTTTGAGATGGTCTTCGCCTTGGACCGCAAGTACCAACCAAGGAGGAGGTTCACCTCCCTCTCCGCTTAGGGGAGGTCGTACCCCTTGGTGGGCTCGTAACCATAGAAGGGGCACGGCCCGAGAGGCCTTCCCTCGCTGATGGGGAGGCACTTCATCCACCAGCCAGTGGCAAGCGGGTGGATCCTCAGGAGAAGGAACTCCTCGACCAGATCCCACAACAAGAGCTGATGGCTCATCCCGCCCAAGGTGTCATGTCTCGCTAACTCGGTGGAGGTGATGACGAGCTGGCGAGTTGTGTAGCCGGGGGCGGTCTTGTCGCCGGTTCTTCCACTTATTCTTCAGCACCATCACCGGGTAGGTGGCATCAGTCCCGTGGCTACCTCGAAACCCGATCGTCCCAAAGAGGGAGTGGGCACCATTGTGGATGGGGGATGTCGCCATCACGGGCTCGTGAAACATGGCGAAAGTTGCCAGCCTCATCATCTTCATCACCCATTCAAAGATGGCCAGGCATGAAATCACTGTGGGGTTGAGGTCAAAGATTTCCAGGCCGAAGTGGTTCAGGACGAGTTGGACAATGGGCATGGCGGGGAAGGTCAACCTGGCCCTGAACTGGTCGGCGAAGATAATGATATGCCCCTCGGATGGGGCGGCCCGCGTGCTCCCGTCCTTGGGGAGGACGGGGCCGTGCTCGTCCGAGTCAAGGGGGAAGCACCCCACGGCACTGAGGTGAGCCAGCGTGGTCTCGGACGCTTGGGTCGTCCCGAGCCATTGAGTATAGGTGACCTTCTCAGCTGCCTTCTTCCCCTTCTGTTTCGTGGCTGTGGTGGCTTTGCTGGTCGATATGGTTCTTCTCTCCTGCTCGAGCGCTAGTTCATCCTGAAGGCGTTTGAACGCGATCCAGGCCAAGAGGCGAATCGTGCTAGGATGGGAGCCGGGTGCGGGGAGCGGCGAGGTGCGAGTGACAGAGACAGGAGTGTGAGGCCACAAAGGGGAGGCCTGGGGGTATTTATAGGCCCCGGGGCGGTCCGTGATTCGAGGCGACATAACGGGCGGAAGCGGAGGGAGCGGATCTGGCGGTTGCAAGCCGAAGTCTGAGGCGGAGCCTCCGGGGGGACCTGCATGTAAGGAAAAGGCCCAGAGCACAGGGGCACCTCATCCTGAACTTACCATCCTCCCCGTTTCCAGCTAAGGACTGATGCAGCCCCGACCGAGGTCGTTCCCCTGTCGATCGTGCCTACAAGGGGGTACTATTGGGGGAGTCTGGCCAAGTCGTCCGGGCGAGGTACCCCCTAATCTATCTGTCCACATGCTTGTTAACTTTCGTGCCCTATAGCCCCCAGGTACATCCGGCGAAGAACCCAGGCAAGGCCACATCGCCCTCCGGAGGCGAGGCCCCGGGCGAGGTGACCAGGAGGACTCGGACCAAGTCGCCTGTCCCGAGTAGAGCCGAGGTCAACATCTCCCTAGGACGAGGCGGAGGAGGAGCGGGCTCGGTCCGAGGTAGCAAACAACACCTTGCCGATTCCGCCCTTGACCAAGCTCCGCGGGGAGGGGGCAAGCACGGTGGCGGACCGTACCGGCGAGGCGCATCGGGATATGCTGGTGAATATAGTAGGTAATGGCGAGTAGGATCTGTCTAGGGGCAACGATGTATATTCACTTGTAAGTCAATTTTGTCTATATAAGGGCGAATCAACACCCCATATGGATCCAAGCTCACTCCTTCGAGTTTCAGTTCCATTTTCCACCGCAATTTCCATATTAGTCTTCGGTGGTAGTTTGGGGCAGTTCCCGTGGTCACTAGGCAGAGTGCTTTCACCGTGCGTGTTCTTTCCGATCTCAATGCATTTCACCGCTCCACCGGAAATTCCCGTTCCCCAAGTCATCCTCTGAGCACCTCGGCCTTCCGACCCGGGGTGCCCAAGTTTACTGTCCGAGAGACATTTCGTCGACAGCAATATTCATTCACATGAAGTAAAAATATTACCAACGTAGTAATTATTGGCCGTGAAATAAAAATACTCTTGGTAATTATTACTTACATGTAGTCAAAACCAAATAGTAATGAAAATATTAACTAATATTATATATATTAGTTGGTATGCACTTTGTGAGTCTCAATCTTTTACACGAATTAATTTAATTTATTTAATTTTTCCTGTAGAAGGACCAAAACTGGATGTATGATGGTAACCTGATGCGCACGGGGGTGCCCGATCTTCCGCCAGGAAGGGACAATCACGATTGTGGAGAACTCGACGTTGACGATCCGGCTTCCAATCAGAACTGATCCGAACCCTGCGATCGCTACACCACGGCTCCGTTGGTTATCAACCACGCGCGAACACGGTTGACCTCGCCAAGAAGGCTTATCCCTGCATGCGAATCGAGAACACAAACAAGAACACAGTAGAAGCAATCTCACAAACGGGATGATTGTTTGATTACTCGAAGTGGGGTTCTACAAACTGATGAAATCAGCGAGACTGCGATGGCAGAATAATTCTAAGCAAAACCCACCCTAAACAATGACGGCTACCAAGTATTTATACCTAGGGTTTCTGAGAGTTTCACCCTAAACCTGGCCTTAAAACCCGAAACGAAAACAAGGCCCGAAGTGGCCCAAAACGGTGTCGCAGCACCTGACGACTTGTTCTGACAATTTCAATATCTCTGTAATTATTCATAACGTGGCATCAGATCCATTGGAAAGGTATCATTGTTAGCTTTCCAACGCATACAAGAACTCTTCAATCGGACTCCGTATGAGAAAGTTATGCCCCATTTATGTAGGTGCTGTCTGCTGAAAACCGAACCGAATTCGAAGTTAAAGTGGAGTCCGACTTGACTTGGGGTGGCGCCTCATCCTCTTGTGGCTGGTCCAGTAGTGCTTCTCCCATGTTCCTAAGAATCAAAATATCACCATTAAGTAGCATCCCATCCTTAGCCACATAATTATGGATAGCAAGAAACGAACGCACCTCATGATTAAGTCGTCGGGCACGGGAACGGGTGATTGGTCCTTGTATGATAGTGTGGGAGATGTCCTCATCATCCTCCCCTTCTTGAATTGGAGTCATCCTCGACTCAAGGTCATCTTCTTCTCCCAAGTAAGGCTTCAAATCTGAAATATTAAAAGTGGGACTAACCCCAAAACCTGCAGGCAACTCAAGCTTGTATGCATTATCGTTAATCTTCCTAACTATCTTAAAAGGACCATCAGCTCGAGGCATCAATTGGATTTTCTTAGTTCTGGAAATCTATCCTTCCTCAAGTGTAACCAAACAAGATCGCCTGGTTCAAAGGATAAATGGCGCCTACCCTGACTACCAGCAAGTTTATACTTTTCGGTCATCTTTTCAATGTTCTCTTTAGTTGTTGCATGGATTTTCAGAATAAAATCAGCACGTGTTTTAGCATCCAAATGCACATGTTCAGAAGTAGGCAATGGCAAAAGATCAATGGGTGCACGTGGATTAAATCCATACACTACCTGAAAAGGGCTCACCTTGGTGGTAGAATGTACCGATCGATTATATGCAAACTCCACATGAGATAAACAGTCTTCCCACATCTTTAAATTTGTCTTCAGAACAACCCGCAACATTGTGGATAAGGTACGATTAACAACCTCTGTTTGTCCATCAGTTTGTGGGTGGCATGTAGTAGAAAATAACAACTTAGTCCCCAACTTGGTCCATAAGCTTCTCCAAAAGTGGCTCAAGAACTTCGCATCCCGATCGGAAACAATGGTGTTGGGAATTCCATGGAGGCGAATGATTTCCCTGAAAAATAAATCAGCAATATTTGTAGCATCATCGCTCTTATGACAGGGTATAAAATGTGCCATTTTAGAAAATCGATCCACCACCACAAATATACTATCCCTCCCCCGCTTTGTCCTAGGTAATCCTAAGACAAAATCCATCGATATATCCTCCCAAGGAACACTAGGAATAGGAAGGGGCATATAAAGGCCATAGGGGTTTAAGCGTGACTTAGCTTTGTTGCATGTAGTGCAGCGTGAAACGTAGCGCTCGACGTCCCTCCGCATCTTTGGCCAAAAGAAGTGTGTGGACAGCACGTCTTCTGTTTTCTTCACTCCAAAGTGTCCCATCAAACCACCTCCATGAGCTTCCTGTAAGAACAAAAGGCGAATGGAGCTAGCTGGGATGCATAGCTTGTTAGCACGATATAATAACCCTTCATTCAGCACATACTTATTCCATGTTCGGCCCTCTCTACAGTTTTCAAAAGCATCTCTAAAGTCTGAATCAGTGGCGTATAACTCTTTTATTGTCTCTAGGCCAAAATTTTATGATCAAGTTGAGATAACATAGTAAATCGCCTAGATAAAGCATCAGCAATGACATTGTCTTTACCCCGTTTGTGCTTAATAATATATGGAAATGACTCTATAAACTCGACCCATTTTGCATGTCGTTTATTTAATTTGCTTGGCTTCTAATATGTTTCAAGGATTCATGATCAGAATGAATGACAAACTCCTTAGGCCAAAGATAATGTTGCCAAGTTTCTAACACCCGAACTAAAGCATATAACTCTTTATCATAAGTAGAGTAGTTCAAAGTTGGCCCATTCAATTTCTCACTAAAATAAGCAACGGGTTTACCTTCTTGTAGCAGCACTCCTCCTATCCCAATACCACTGGCATCACATTCAAGCTCAAAAGTCTTACCAAAATCGGGGAGTTGGAGTAGAGGGGCATGTGTAAGCTTCTCCTTAAGCATGTTAAAAGCTTGTTCTTGTGCTGGACCCCATTGGAAGGAAACTCCCTTCTTTGTTAACTCGTTCAATGGGGCAGCGATGGTGCTGAAATTCTTCACAAACCGCCGGTAGAATCCTGCAAGTCCATGAAAGCTTCTCACCTGTGTGACAGTTTGAGGGGTCGGCCAGCTCTTGATGGCTTCAATTTTCGCTTCATCCACCTCAATACCCTGTGGAGTGACAACATAGCCAAGAAAAGAGACACGGTCCGTGCAAAAGGCACACTTCTCAAGATTACTAAACAAGCGTGCATCTCTCAATGCATTAAAAACAGCACGCAAATGGTTCAAGTGTTCATCATTAGACTTGTTATATATCAAGATATCATCAAAGTAGACCACCACAAATTTTCCAATAAATACTCTTAAAACTTCATTCATGAGACGCATGAAAGTGCTAGGTGCATTAGTTAATCCAAAAGGCATGACTAACCACTCATATAAACCGAACTTAGTTTTAAAAGCTGTTTTCCATTCATCCCCCAATTTCATTCTAATTTGGTGGTACCCACTACGCAAGTCGATCTTTGTGAAAATGATAGAACCACTCAACTCATCAAGCATGTCGTCTAACCTAGGAATAGGATGACGATACCTTATTGTAATATTGTTAATGGCTCTACAATCAACACACATACGCCAACTACCATCTTTCTTAGGAACTAAAAGAACAGGAACAGCACATGGGCTAAGGCTCTCGCGCACATACCCACGGTCCAAAAGGTCTTGGACTTGGCGCTGAATTTCTTTAGTCTCCTCCGGATTTGTTCTATATGCAGCACGGTTTTGGCAATGTTGCTCCTGGGATTAAGTCGATTTGATGCTCAATACCTCGAATAGGTGGCAGCCCCGGGGGTATCTCTGCTGGAAACACATCCTTATACTCCTGCAAAAGGTTAGTAACAGCAGGAGGCAAAGAACTAGAGGTATCATCAAATGAAAACAACGCTTCCTTGCATATCAAGGCATAGAAAGGAGAATCAAGCTCATTAATATCAATAAGATCAGATTTGGTAGCAAGCATAACACCCCCTTCAATTTAATTCCCTCAGACTTAGAGCTAGTTACTTTCTTCTCTTTCTTAGTTGGGAAAACGGTGTTAGCAACTTGCTGATTTTCAGATTGCAGTGCACTCTCCTTCTTGCTATTTTCAGCACCCTCTTTCTCACATTGCATAATTTCAGTGGGTGTCATAGGAAGTAAAGTAATTTTCTTTCCCTTATGCATAAATGTGTATTTATTACTTCGACCATGATGGGTGGCATCGGTGTCAAATTCCCATGGACGTCCTAATAAAAGTGAGCATGCTTGCATAGGTACCACATCAAAATCAGCAAAGTCATGGTATGTACCAATGAAAAAGTGCACTCTCGCAGATTGTGTTACCTTAACCTTACCGCTATTGTTGAACCACTGAATATGGTATGGATGAGGATGTGGACGTGTGGTCAAGCCAAGTTTGTTGACCAAGTCTGAGCTCACCAAGTTATTGCAGCTTCCTCCATCAATTATGACGCGAACGCGGCGATCCTTGACAATGAGGTACATTTGGAACAAGTTATGTCGTTGTAGTGTCTCCGCTTGTTCCACTTGAGTGCTCAACACACGTTGTACAATTAAGGCCTGATATTTCTCTGTGGCGGCCGTGCCTAGAATCTCCTCGCCATCACTTCCCGTCTCATCGTCACCTGCATGGTTAGCCCCAATGGCAGAATCATCCTCAACATCAGTAGCACTAACATACCCACCATCCTCTGTAGCAAGGAATTTCCGTCGCGGACTTGGACAATCCCTCATAAAGTGGCCCTTCCCTTTGCAGTTATGGCAGATAGTCCCGGGGGAGCGGCCCGTGGAAGCAACCGATGAAGAGCTCTTTACCGGGGCAGGGGAACCTACTGATTTACTCTTCTCCACTGGTGGTTGTGACGATGCCGGTGCTGCTGAACGCGCCCTAGACATGTAGGGGGCAGCAGACCGTGCAGGAGGAGGTGGAGCTGACTTGACCGTTCCAGGCGTCGATCTTGTGTCGCTGAAGTTGCTCTTTGGCTTTTGCTGCCTTCCCTGCAATTCTTTTTCTGCCAACATAGCAAGCTGGAACAATCTATTGAGAGAGTTATAATCCTTATAGTCAACTATGTCTTGTATCTCACGCCTTAATCCCCCAAAGAATCTTGCCATTTTATCCTCGTCATCCTCAACTACTTCACAACGCAACATTCCTATTTGTAGCTCTTGGTAGTACTCCTCAACAGATCTATTTCCTTGGTTTAAGCGTTGCAATTTTTTGCGCATTTCACGTTTATAGGTGGGAGGAACAAATCGACTACGCATAGCTCTCTTTAACCTAGGCCATGTATCAGGTGCTAAACCAGCTTTTACTAATTCATTCCACCAAATGATAGCAAAATCAGTGAACTCACTTGTGGCTTGTCTAAATCTATGAATTTCTGGAACTAGA
Organism: Stipa capillata; assembly: GCA_019208055.1. Classification (NCBI taxonomy): domain Eukaryota; kingdom Viridiplantae; phylum Streptophyta; class Magnoliopsida; order Poales; family Poaceae; genus Stipa; species Stipa capillata. Next base: position 25,051 of record JAGXJF010002574.1, read on the forward strand.
TGGGAATTGAATTTTTGCTCGACTGTCATCTCCCAATCCAAATAAACTTCAGCATCATAGGAACCAGCAAAAGATGGTATACTAAACTTAACATTAGCATAATAATCATCATGTGCACGTCTAGGACGAGGATTTGTGTCATTACCTCCCCTACCTTGTCGACGTGGCTGTCGTCGTTCTTGATGTGCCGCGTGAGGAGCGAGGTGACCTCCAGCTGGAAGTCCTGCTCTGGCGGCAGCTCGGTCATACTCATCCCCATCTTGATCAGTGTCATCCGCCTCGAGATCCTCCGATTCAGCTCTATCGGAAGGTGGCTGCTTCTCTAGGTTATCTATCCTGGTGATGAGGGTGGCGATACTCCTCTCTATCCTCTCTAATCGATGCTCATTATCTTGGTTGCTCTTGCTAATATTTGCATTGATATCTCGCAGCATCGTTTGAAGCTCCAACTTAGAAACACATTCATCTCCATCATCTTGATGTGCCGCTGGTGATCCTGTCATGGTTAGTGAAAACAAGGAACACACAAATGTATAAAGCTCCTACGAACTACTAGGATGTGGAGTCGCTCTCACTCAAGCGTCTAACCACGCTCTTGCAAAGTTCTTACCAACGTAGCAGGTGGTACAACCGGTGGCTTGTTTGTGATACCGTTGAAGACGTGAGTGTAGCGATTGCCGGGTTGAAACTGTACTGATCAGAAGAGAGTGGAGCTTGGAAGGTCAATTTGGTAGCAAGGATTAGCAAAGTTCGACAACAATTAGTAAAGCTCAATAATAATTCAAGGTACTTGTCTCAGTTGCTGGCCTAAAACGTGTTCCTAGAAACGAGTATAGGCACAGAAGTATACCAAAGTACCAAGAAACAGAAGTATACCAAGGATTTGTTTTCTTCTTCTTCTTCTTCTTTTTCTTCTCTTTTTCTTCACTATTTTTTTTCTTTTTTTCTTTTTTTTCTTTTTTTTTCACAAAACTGCTCAAAGAATCAAGCGAAACGGAAAAAACAGACTATGTGGGAATAAAACTTCCAGAACTCTATTTTCCAAGGCGAATTTGGCCTCGAAGATTTTGTCGAAACCGACAAAGTGGTGGGCATCAGATGTAACTTTTCGTTCCGGTCGTTTTGACGGGTGGTAGAGCTCAAACGGAGTTCGTATGACAAAGTTATGGCCGTTTTACCGAGGCACTATGAATTCGACTCCGACTTGGGTTCAGAGTTGTATTCGGATATCTCAAACCCTATGTAATGGCTCGCGACTAAGAACACAAGTCTAAACCAGCAACCGGACGTGGACTATGAATCAAAACTCAGCAATACGACACTGTGACGAAATTGCAACGGCTCGGAGCTCTCGGACAGTGAAGGTGATATGCCCTAGAGGACTACAATTTTTTTGGCTATATCTGGAGTTCTGGGACGATGGCAAAACTAATTGGATACAATGATACCTGATGGGCAACCGAAGCTCTGATACCACTTGATGCGGACGGGGGTGCCCGATCTTCCGCCAGGAAGGGACAATCACGATTGTGGAGAACTCGACGTTGACGATCCGGCTTCCAATCAGAACTGATCCGAACCCTGCGATCGCTACACCACGGCTCCGTTGGTTATCAACCATGCGCGAACGCGGTTGACCTCACTAAGAAGGCTTATCCCTGCATGCGAATCGAGAACACAAGCAAGAACACAGTAGAAGCAATCTCACAAACGGGATGATTGTTTGATTACTCGAAGTGGGGTTCTACAAACTGATGAAATCAGCGAGACTGCGATGGCAGAATAATTCTAAGCAAAACCCACCCTAAACAATGACGGCTACCAAGTATTTATACCTAGGGTTTCTGAGAGTTTCACCCTAAAACCTGGCCTTAAAACCTGAAACGAAAACAAGGCCCGAAGTGGCCCAAAACGGTATCGCAGCACCTGACGACTTGTTCTGACAATTTCAATATCTCTGTAATTATTCATAACGTGGCATCAGATCCATTGGAAAGGTGTCGTTGTTAGCTTTCCAACGCATACAAGAACTCTTCAATCGGACTCCGTATGAGAAAGTTATGCCCCATTTATGTAGGTGCTGTCTGCTGAAAACCGAACCGAATTCGAAGTTGAAGTGGAGTCCGACTTGACTTGGGGTGGCGCCTCATCCTCTTGTGGCTGGTCCAGTGGTGCTTCTCCCATGTTCCTAAGAATCAAAATATCACCATTAAGTAGCATCCCATCCTTAGCCACATAATTATGGATAGCAAGAAACGAACGCACCTCATGATTAAGTCGTCGGGCACGGGAACGGGTGATTGGTCCTTGTATGATAGTGTGGGAGATGTCCTCATCATAACCACTCAAGTGAATGGTACCTTAGTGCCGTGTCAGATTTTATAAGAGTCGTAGAAGAGCATAAATTGAACAGAAGGGAACAATATATTTGTTGTCCATGCAAAGATTGCGAGAATATACACATGTTTGAGAACTTAGAGCAGATCCAAGATCACCTAATTCATGGGGTTTCATAGAGCGTTACACATGTTGGACAAGTCACGATGAGGAGCGGACAATCCAGGAAGGTGGTAATGACGACATCGCGGAGGAAGAGAATTATATGGCACATAATATCGATTATGATTCAGGTGAAGAAACATCGTCGGATGATCTTCAACATTTGGATGAGATGTTGCGCCATGAAGAAGGAAACAATAATACGCGGAAATACGAGAAATTCAAACTCTTGATGGGGGACTCGGAGAAACCTTTGTTTGAGGGATGCAAGGGTAAGTATACAAAATTGTCATCAGTGCTTGAATTGTTGAAACTGAAGGCAAGCAACGGTTGGTCAGACAAAAGTTTTACAGAGTTGTTAGGTCTCATAGCGGACATACTTCTAGAGAGAAAGAAGTTGCCTAGAAGTACGTATTAAGCGAATAAGGTTCTTTGTCCGTTGGAAATGGAAGTATAGCGAATACATGCTTGTCCGAAGGACTGTATCGTCTTCAGAAAGGAGTTCGCAAACCTCCATGCATGTCCGGTATGCAGGTCCTCCCGATACAAGTGTAGGGAGAAAGGCATCGAAGATGAGGGTGACAAGGTGACGAAAGTAACTCCAGCTAAGGTCATGTGGTATCTGCCTATAATCCCCTGTCCTAAGAGTTTATTTGCGAACCCAAAGGATGCAAAACTACTGCGTTGGCACACTGATAAGCGCAAGAACGACAGAAAGCTTAGACATCCTGCTAATTCAATCTAGTGGAGAAACATTGATAGAAAATTTGAAGATTTTGGGAGGGAACCAAGAAATATAAGGTTTGGACTAAGCACGGATAGAATGAACCCTTTCGGAAACATGAGCAGCCGTCATAGCAGCTGGCCAGTGAATCTGTGTATTTATAATCTTCCTCCTTGGTTGTGCATGAAGCGGAAGTACATTATGATGATGATACTTGTGCAAGGACCAAAGCAACCCGGCAATGATATAGATGTTTACCTAGAGCCATTGATGGAAGATCTCATGAAATTGTGGACCCATGGGGAAGATATATTTGATGCTCACAAGTGAAAGAATTTCAATCTGCGCAGCTTGCTGTTCTGCACCACAAATGATTATCCAGCCCTTCCTAACCTTTCTGGCCAGAGTACGAAAGGGTCAAAAGCATGTACTAACTACATGGATGATATGGCTAGTCAGTGCCGCGGGAAAACCGTGTACATGCGTCACCATAGATTCCTTCGAAGAGACCATCCATACCATCGAATGAAGAAACAATTCAATGGACAAATCAAGGACGGTACACCTCCGAAGCAATATATCGGTATGGAGGTACATGACATGGTTAAGTATGTAAAAGTTACGTATGGAAAGGGAAGCAAAATAAAGGCTACACGTGAGAAGGCTGTGTGGAAGAAGAGGTCGATATTCTGGAACTTACCCTCTTGGGAGCACCTGCAAGTTCGGTAGTGCATCGATGTCATGCACGTAGAAAAAAATGTGTGTGATAGCGTTAAAGTTTGTTATTGAATATGAAAGGCGAAAGTAAGGATGGCCTCAAAACAAGGCTTGACTTGTTGGACATGGGAATCAGAAAAGAGTTACACCCAAAAGAGTCTCAAACAGGTCGCATGTTCTGTGAACCTGCCTGCTATACTCTGTCAAGGGCTGAGAGAAAAGAGTTCTGCCAATTCTTCCACGATGTTAAAGTTTCAACCAGCTACTCTCGAACATACAAAGACTTGTTTCAATGGAAGAGTTAAAATTGATTGGCATGAGGTCTCCCGATTGTCAGGTATTGATCACTCAGCTGCTCCCGATTGCTATTCGGAATATCCTACCTATCAAGGTTCGAGAGACAATCACGAGATTATATAGCTTCTTTAACACAATATCTCAGAAGGTCATCGATCCCATGGAACTAGATGCTCTTCAAGAGGAGGTGGTGAAAACTTTATGTCAGCTTGAGATGTATTTCCCCCTTTCGTTCTTCGATATCATGGTGCATCTCACTGTGTATCTTGTGAGAGAGATAAGGTGGTGCGGACCTATGTTCCTTCAAAGCATGTACCCTTTCGAGAGATATATGGGAATTCTAAAGCATTTTGTACGTAACCGATCACGTCCGGGGGCAAATCGACAAATCGGAAGTTCAAGCCATATCGGAGGTTCCGATATTCCCGAGTCTCTGAGAATATCACGCTCAATTGCTGGAAGGCGCGAACATTCTCGGAGCATCCGGGATTGAACTCGGAGGGCACGCTGGAGCCTTCAGAAATGTCGGAGCTTCCAAAAAAAACAAGTCGAACCCTCCGGGCTTGAACTCGGAGGATCCGAGTTCAGCTGCTGTTCCCATACGAGTGGAAAGTCGGATGGAATGTCAGAGCCGTCGAAAATGTCGAAGCTTTCGAAAAAAAAACAAGTTGGACCCTCCGGGTTTGAACTCGGAGGATCTGAGTTTAGCTACTATTCCCACGAGAGACGAAAGTCAAATGGAACGTCAAAGCCGTCAAAAATCTCAGAGCTTCCAAAAATAAAAGTCAGAGCCTCCGGGTACAGCACAAACTTACGACGCATGGCAAGCAAAACGACATATGAAACTTTAGTGATTTGATGCTAGCAATGAAATCGCCTAGTGTAGTCATCATAGGCGGTTTTTGAATAGAACCGCCTGTGATGCGTAGTCATCATAGGAAGTTTTTGACCCGAACTGCCTGTGATGAGTAGTCATCACAGGTGGTTTTTGGATAGAACCGCCTGCGATGAGAGCTACTTTATATACCCGAAGCTTTTTCGAAGTCCTGAAAAACCTAAGTCTCATATACCGCCAAGTGCTGCCCCCGACGCAGCCTCCGTCTCCCACCTCACGCCGGCAGGCTGCCCGGCCCCGGACATGATGCCACCATGTCCCCAGACGCCAACGCCGCCGCCATCGATGCCCCCGTCCCTGATGCCCCCGTCGCCATCGACGCCTACCCCGACGGTGCTGCCCCTGACCCCCCTAGTAGCCACCGAGCCATCCCCAACGCCGACGCTGCCACCACCGACGCCGATGCTGCCCCCGACGCCGACGCTGCCGCCACCGACAGCCCCGTCCCCTACTTCGCTACCCCGACGCCGACGCACCTTGATAGGCTAGTAATCTTGTTTGTGCTTAGTGGATGATGGGGAAGCGACATATTGGTAGAGCGAGCCCATGCTAAAATTTTGAAAAAATTTCATTTGCTAAATCACATCATAGAGGCTAGAGCAATATAACCTTGACAGACTAACATGTTATTTTGATTAGCTTCGAGACATTCTGCGGTGCTACACTATATGTATAAAACTTTCGCCTTCAGAAAATGGTTTGTCATTGCCAAACTGAAAACCACTACCAACTTATGTTAACAACTGGGGAGTAGTGATTCACTGTGTTAAGTCAATTTTTAGATGTTGGCAGATATGGGTTAGCACATAAAGCACAATGAGTCAAGTGACTTAAAAACTAGAAAAATGACATAGATCATAGTGTGTTTCTTTTGGCAAAGGTGATTACAAGTAGTTTCTTTTCCTAGGGTACTGTAAAATGGAAGTACTTTCCTACTTCCTAGTTCATGGTCTCTTACGAATATACAATTTGGACTTTTAATTGTTGTTGTACTACTTGTGTTCCTAGTTCACGGTCTACTTTATTCCATATCTTACCTTCTTCATCTAATGCGTCTTTTTGAAGATGTCAAGTCCTGGTCGCTCAGCTTCCCCAGAGGTTGCCGGGGACAATTCTAATGCCCTAGAACCACGAAAAAATCCAAACGGGCTCCAAGAGGATTTTGATGCGTCCAGACAATTTTGATGCGTCCCCAAAGGCCGAACGGCCGATTCTCCCATAACAGAGTTAGGACCGTCAGGGGCACCGATCACGTCAGAATAAAACGCGGCGAAATGGAGAACAATATGCGGGATCATTGCAGGGACACAGGTTCCGTTGACTCTAGAATCATGGAAGAAGGTGAGGCCAGATCTCCGGAGCTGTTTGAAGATATCAACACACTTTTTGTGATCCCAGCAAAGGCCCCCCATCGCTGAAAGTAGCAAATAAAGCTTGGAAGTAGTTCAAGTTTATTCTCCGCCGTGACTTCACTGCAAAGGACGAGGAGCCGTTCGACGTCCACAAATGGATGGATCACGAGATGTGGGTAGATAGTTCAGGGTATGCGACACCCACCATCATAGGTTAGGTAGTTAGGGTATGCACCGAAATTACGGTGGATGGACGAAGAATAGAGGGCATGCCTAAATAACCAGCCCCTGCCATTTCCTAGCATAGAATCACGGCATGCACAGAATTGGTTATACGTGAGGGAGGGAATCCAGGTGCAACGTCCTCGGATGCCCAATCCTTTGCGAGCGAAGCAACTCGGGAGGTCTACTCTAGATTGGTAATATGTCATTTACAATACCTTCCTCTCCGTAAATCCTCCACCTGTTATACTATGTGTAGTGACTTGTTCTTCTATTACAGGAGAACCTGTCGAGACAATCCTCCTCTTGCGAATTCCAAAGGGAGAAAGGTATTCTTACCCAGGCCATCGGCACCAAGGAGCATCCGGGTCGCACGAGGGGTACAGGTGTTTATGCTACCTGGAGAGATGGATTCCCGGATGATTTGCATAGATATAGGAACAAGGGCATGGCGAAAGCCGAGCGCGAGGCAAGAGAAAGAGCCGCTCTTACAGAAGAAATCACCGCCATGATAGAAATGAGGGTTGATGCTCGTCTAACAGCCCTCGAGGAGATGGTGGCCATGGCCACACATGGCAACGTACAAATGTAAAGCACCCCTGCTGCTAACCGAAAGAGTAGCCAAGCCTCCATCCCTGGTGGTGAAGATGGTTGCGCCGTCTCGTATCCTCAATAAGATCCTGGTAATTAAATGTCAATCTCAAGTCCACTTAAAATTATGTCGCAATCCATGTGTAGCTAATTATTCTATCTTCTATCACATTTTACCTTCAAAGATATGACGCGATGCAAGCTATTGGTGCAGCTACTTGACGACGAGCCTTTAGAGGTTACAACAGGGATGGCATGTCCATCCAATGAAGGTGATCTCATCCACCGTGTCCCGATGGCACGCGGAAATGTGAAGATCAGTGTGGACTGTGTCTATGACACCTGCAAGTCCATTAAGCTAAAATTTCTACCAAATGATGAGACTACGAGACTGGGTCAAACTGAAGGGACTTTCATCTAGTGGCCCAAGAGGGATGTAGTATCGGAAGATTAGCACCCTCCATCTATCGACCAAGCTGAATCACAAGACATAGACCTACCCCTGATTCAAGAGCCTTATATTGCATGTAATGAGGACACCACAATCACTACGGTGCCGATGGAAACCACCTTGGCCCCCGAGCTTCCAATAAGGGGCCCATTCATCTCTCGCCAAGTCATCGAAGCCGGTCGTTAAAAGAAAATGAGGCACTAAGTCGAAGGCGAAGTTGCTGAAGGAACCACACCTTTACATTGAGAAGAGTTCCCCTTCGCACCATTAGTAGATAAATACATACGTTGAAGGAGAGCCATGGCTCAAATCGCCAGAGGCACTCAATGCCCTCGGAAAATATACCTGCGAGCTGCACGAGTACTACCTCAAGAAGGTCAAGAAGCCAAAGAATCAACGGACCACAACCCCGAAGGTGGACTTCAGTAAGGGACATTTCCACCACGACTTTGAGAACTGTCAGTTCTTTGTGAACTTCGTGGACTTGTGGGAACTATACAACCTCCGATCCCTCAAAGTCTCTCTCATCAGATGCTACACACTGTAAGTATTCACAATCGCGGTCAACATTCGTGTTATACGTACTATATCCACATATATGTTACCCATACATTCTTTATGTGTAGGATGATGATTGAACAAACCAGAAGAAAAACACGTAAAAATAGGGTTCCTCAACCCATACATTGTCTCATCACGGATGATCCTAGATGCGGAAGACTTTATTGCCGAGTAAGTGCTAAACGCCTTACTTGCTCAACAAGATAAGAAATTCATACTTTTTCCGTACAACGAGGCGTAAGTATCGCACTACCTACTTCACCATCCCAGGCTATTGGTAATTTTACCAAAATAACGTGAATTTACTAACATTGAGACTAAATGCAGAGAGCATTGGATTCTTGTTGTCCTTATACCACACCATCCAAGGCTGATGTTTATGGATTCATTAAATGAGCAAATTTTGACATTGAAATACTTGAAAGATTTATGAGCAAGTAAGCATATTTTCAACATATACAAACACTACTACAGAACATGTCAATACTGACGGGGCAAAAACCCACATCAGTGATAGGTTTTTGGCCCGTCAGCAACTAAAGGTCAGTAATGACTCGTATTATCAATGATGGGTAATTATCACTGACGGGTTGAAAAGAAACCCATCCGTGATGTGGACCCCACCCACTCAAAAATTTCAGAACCCAAAATTTTGTCATCACGGACAGGTTGTTTTCTCACCCGTCACTGATGACGTCATCACTGACGGGTACTTTTTCTACCCGTCCATGATGACTTTTCATTACCTATGAAAACGTCATCACTGACGGGTGAGAAAACAACCTGTCCGTGATGACAAAATTTCGGGTTCTGAAATTTTCGAGTTGGTGGGGTTCACATCATGACGGATCTCTTTTCAACCCGTCAGTGATGAGTAGAACTCATCAGTGACGGGTGAGAAAACAACCCGTTCGTGATGACAAAATTTTGGGTTCTGAAATTTTCGAGTTGGTGGGGTTCACATCACGGACGGGTCTTTTTATTACCCGTCAGTGATATGCTCGATATCACTGACAGGTATTTATTTTGCCCGTCTGTGATGATGTTTTCATCAAAACCCGTCACTGAGGGTTTTCATCACTGACAGATATTTCTTACCCATCAGTGATGGTAGGGTCTAGGATGACTTTTTTTGTAGTAGTGAAACCTACCGTTCACTACTTTCATGTTGCAATGCCGAAGACAAATCATTTCGATTCATGTAGGGTGTGAAAGAGCTATCTCAAGAACGGAGGAAAATGCGCCAATTAGCCCCATTTTAAATGACAAGGGCTTTAATGTATCTTTCTATACTCAATACGAATTTTCATAAATTGTCGTAATGATGATCTCCAACTACTAACCAATTGTATATATTACTAGTGTTACCAACAACAAGGAGGAACAAGCGTTTGTGGCTTCTACGTTTGCCACAACATGGAAATCATGCTCACTAACATTAGTAAAAACGAAGTCCAGGTTTGGCACTATTGCGATAAGTATTATCATATTTCTCTTCATTGTAGGTACATGGCTTTAATATACATTCCTATCGACAGCAGAAGGCATTCCCAAGACGTCATTGGATTTGTCTCAACTGGACCGGATAAGAGAACACATCGCCGTGTTCCTTATTAGAGACATTATCAATCCTTATGGCCAATTCCACGTCTACAACATGGAGGAAGGCGAGTTCGTCTTAGTTAAGAAGTGATATGTATTTCTTTGTGAACTTTTATGTGGATGCTGAATTTACTAAGAATTAAATTATTTTGTAAACTTTGTGACATGAGGTGGATGAAATTGAGAGTTTAATTACTTTATTTGGTGATGTTGATGAGTCTGAGAGAGTTCATTTTGAGACTCAATTTATGTGTATGTATCAAGTTTTTGTTATTTCATATGATTCAATTCTAATTACTGTGAATGAATGAGATATGTGTATGTATTGTGTGTTTGTTTTCTACTGCTACGCAATAATCTGAAATTATTAGGTATGCTATTACGACAATCATAGGCGGTTTTTATGGGGAACCGTCCCCATTACAAGCGGATCTCTACAAGAACTGCCTGTGATGACCTCCCCATCACAGGCGGATCTCCATAAGAACCGTCCGTTATGACTCCCTCATCTCAGGCGGTTCTTGTAGAGATCCGCCTGTGATATTCCCTCATCATAGGTGGTTCTAGAGGTGGTCATCACAGGCTCTTGCTGTCTTGAGGGTTTTTGAACCGCCTGCAATAAGGTATTTTGTAGCAGTGGCATGTCCTAATTAATTAATTCAGTTTAATTTCTTCCTTCCACGTTTGTTAGATTAAGCTTGCACGCGCAACGGTACAGAGCATGTGCTTCTCGTTTCTGTTTTCCAGGTAAGCTAGCTAGTGTGATCTGGAAAGAACGATACGATGGATGTGCTATTCCTTTTTCTTCCTTTTTGTTTTTCTGGAGAAGCTAGAGAAAGGACGGGGCATTTGCTCTCTATAAATACCAGGGCTTGGAGCAGCGCACAGCTCAACCTCACAGCTTTGACAACCATACACACGCACACGAATAGCATAGCATATAGTCTCAGCCTCGATCAATGGCTTCCGGTGCTCAGATGAAGATGGTTGCCATAGGCGTGATGCTGGCCATCCTCTTCAGCGCTGCGGCTGCTGCCGAGCAAGAGGCCCCGAAAGTCGGGGAGACCTGCATCGCAAAGACAAACGAGGTTCCCGGTGCCAACACCTGCATCTGCTCCAAGAACTGCGCTTGCGCAGGAAAGTGCATCATAGAAGGTGGCAATGCTCAGAAGATACAGACCTGCTTCGTCGAATGCGTGCTAATGAACGACTGCAACTGCAAGATGTGCGATGCACAACGCTTGCTCACTGGATCAAAGTAAGTAGGGTCGAAGCCTCGATCGACCGTGTCCTGTGATGTCTGCGTACACACGTGCTGAGTCAGTTAATGTTAGTTTGTCATCGTAACTAATAATGTTTAATAAACGTCCCATATGCATGCATGCATGTATAATTGGGAGCGTACGTTGGGGGATCGGTTGTCACAGCTTATATATGCTCGCAGTTACATCTACGTTGGCTGCGATATATATTGCTGGAAAATAAAATATGTATGTGTGTGTCCTACTCAACATTTATATGCTTGAAATAAAGTTGTACGTAGTCGCCTGACGATATTTGTAATTAACTACTATGATGTTATAAATATACCGCGTCTTGTCCTTAATTAATTTCGGTGCAATTTTTTGTGTTTTGTGGATCTATCTTACTTATCCATGGTTGGGACCTTGACCGACTGGTACGGTAACACTGTTACAGAATTCATTTACACAGACGGTTCACGAATTTGTATAGACGGTCCGTTGAAAGAACCGTCTGTAAAATAATTTTGTACAGACGGTCCGTAGATAGAACTGTCTGTGATAAGAATTTACACAGACGGTTCTAATACTGAACCGTCTGCAATAATCATTTTCACAGCCGGTTCTAAATTTGAACCGTCTGTAACGATGATTATCACAGAAGGTTTGATATTAGAACCGTCTGTACTAAGGGAATACCGAGCTGGCAAGTAGTTTTTTCAGACTGTTTGTTTCTAGAGCCGTCTGTATTGTTAAGCTCTCACACCTTGCAAAAGCTCTGTTCTGGCCTGCCCTAAAATATGGAGAGTTCATACACAGTACACAGTTCATACAGTATACAAGCACACAGTTCATGCATCATGCAAGCACTATATATAGAAATGAAATCACAGCACACAAACATTTGTAATTACCATTCTCAACCATAAAATAGATATATGAAGCAATAAGTAATTCACTGTTTTGACTAACTAAACCAAAGGACAAGTCATTCACAACAGCTATTTTGACTAACTAGTCGAGGTACAAAGTTCTCGGGATCATAGAATTCTCAGGTCTCCTTTATGATCTACGAATGTATGAACCCTATGAGCCATCTTTAGATATACTGGACAATCTCAATGTCGAGTGAAGTTGTAGGAAACTTAAACATCTGTAGAAGGAAATTAAAAAAATGTTAGGCACAATGTCACAATGATGAAAAATGTATTTGGATATACTATAATGACACTAACCTCCGGATCTATTGCACTAAAGCCAACAATTTGCAACATATATTGGGCCACATAGTACCCACATTGATTGTTGCCGGACGGCTGCTTGTGGCACTGCAGAAATTTGTTTACTTGCACGGTAAATTTAGCTATATGGAATACATATCACAACGTGTGAGAGCATTATTCATGGGCGACGGAGGAATTATTACCGGGAAATGATATCGGTGGGTCGGTTCGGGCTTTTCTGTTTGTACGATCCCCCATTTGAAACGTACTTCGCTAATGCCCCATTAATCACCTTTGTCAGATCTACATAATTATCTGGTGGGTAGTTCTTGGAGTCGAAGTACACGAGATGTTGACGTCGTGGATCGATACAAAAAAGCATCTAGTGGAATCTGTAGTTGTAGGGCATAAGAATGAGGTCCTTAGTACAGAGATGGAGCATGCCCTACGTAAGGTACTCCTCGACCTCTTCCGGTTGGTATTTGATGAGCGTGCAAACAACCACATGTGAATCGAGGAATCTGATATTCAGATCGATTGTCTTTCCTGACTTCTTGGATCATATGTGTCGTAGGTATAAGCCTAGGTAGTAGATTTGTGGCACCCTCGGTCGGTTACAGCGATCTCCGGGCGTGCGAGGGGAGAACGAGCGAGAGCACGAACACGCGAGACAGTCGACGACGTAAATCAGGGTTTGTATTAGGCATGAAATTGAGAGCTTACAAGTGAGGAAATGAAAAATGGTTCCCCCTTGCCCTCTACCCCCAAGGGGCTATTTATAGGGGCAAAGGAGAAAAGTGTGAGATTATAGTTTTGCCCTCACATGAGCGGGAACTCTTAAGGGCATTATGGTCATTTTCCAATCCCTAGAGAATCCTAGGAGAATATTCCCGGGCATCTTCGGGGGGATCTTTGGGAGAATCTTTGGGAGAACGTAGTGACTTCACGGGAGGACTCGTCGGAGATAGCCCTGACCCGACGAGAGGGCTCGTCGGAGACAGCCCTTGACGCGTGGGCGGACGGCGTGCTGTCGACGGGTGGACGACGTGCGGTCGACGCGCGTGAACGACGTGCGGACGAACGTGGGTGGAGAGCGTCGACGAGAACCTTGACAGCGTTGCGGCGATCCTGAACAGCGTCGGTTCGGGCGTAGTGCGGGGACCCTTCCCCCAACAATAGCCCCTTGCCGGTTTGGGTGGTCGGGTGACGCCCGTCCGAGCCGACTGCACCAATTCCGAGGGGTTGGCGCGCAGGCCGGACCGACGACTTCTCTTTCCCTCTTTCTTTTTTTTCTTTTCTCTTCTTTCTTTTTCTTCTCTTTTCTTTTTTTTTCTCTTCTTACTTTTCTTCTCTTTTCTTCCTTCCCTTTTCTTCTTCCTTTTTTTCTTTTTCCCTTTTCTTTCCTTGGCCGGCCCGTCCCCTTGGCGCACTGGCCGTGGCCCATTCGGTGCCCTAGCTGGTTGGGGGGTGGCAGGGGATATTTATCAAACCCACCACCCCCACCGCTCCATCGCCTCCCCACATCCTCACCACGCCGCCGCCCCGCCGAATGCGCCACGCGCCCCATGCCAGAGACGCCACCCGCCCCTCGCTGGGCGCACCGCCCGCTCCGGGCCTCCCCCACGTCAGCCCAAGCACGCACGGGCGCGGCCGCCTCTGGCCCGCCACGCCGCCTCTTCCGCGTTCGCCCGTTGTCCAGCAGGCGCTGGGCCAAGCCTTTGCGGCCCAGCCGGTCCCTCTGCCCGCCGTCGCCATCCTCCTCCGCCGGCCGCTGCTCGGACCCGCTCCCGGCTGCCTCGAGGCCGCCGCTTGGGCCTCCACTCGGGCCCCGCTTCCGGCCGCCTTTCGGGCTCCGCTCCAAGCCGTCGCCCCTGTCACTGCTTGGGCCAACTGCTCACGGTCGCTGCTCGGGCCATGCCGCCCCCCGGCCGCTGCTCCCCGTCCGCCGTGTTGGGGAACGTGCTACGCAAAACAAAAATTTTTACCGTACACGAACCAAACCAAGATCCACTATCGAGGTGCAGGCAACGATATCATACCTTCGCCAATCACGTCAATGCAGCGGAGAAATTGACGATGTCGATGAAGTCTGTAGACTCCCGCAGCTAGGTTATACCTCCCAGCCGCGAGAGTGATCTCCTCGCGAATAGTTTGCCCGATTGAACACCAAAGTGTACGACATCTTCGAGGTATCCACGCGTACCGGATCAGTGACACCGCGGTATTGTGTGGACCAGCACACAAGAACAGCGGGGATCTATGAGAAGGAGAAGCAGCAGCGCGCCGACAGCTGTACTAGATCTAATCTAGAAGAGAGAGGAAGAGGAGGCTGCCTAGGGTTTCGTCCAAGGGACTAGGGCTGCCTCTGGGGCTGCTTGGGATGCCCTTTGAGGTGTCCCTGCCCCTCTATTTATAGGGGTTGGGGCAGCTCTCCCTAGGCAGGTGGAGTCCTACTCCAGCAGGGACACCCTGTTGGAGTTGGAGTCCAACTCCACCAGAACCTTCTAGAACTTCTGGAACCTTCTAGAATTTCTAGAACCTTCTAGAACTTTTCGGAACACTTCCGGACATCACCGGAACCATCCGGGACCTCCCGGAACACTTTCGAGATCATCCGAAACACTTTCAGAACCCTTCTCTCTCGTTCTCCATAAATCGTAGCATTCCTAAATGTCGCTAAAACGTTAAGCGTGTGACCCTATAGGTTCGAGTATATGTGGACATGTCTGGAACACCTTCCGATCAATAATCGTCAGCGGGATCTGGACACCCAAAACGATTCCCACATATCATCGAAGATCTTTATCGAGCGAACCTCGTATTACCGCATATCATCCTTTTGCCTCACAATACATTACACAACCCGAGGCGAGACTTTTATGGTATCCCTGTGATCAACTCCTTGATCACTATACCTAGTTATCCTCGTTACTGATTTGTACTCTTTTCTCGTTTCCGTATTCCGGTATCCCCGTGACTAACCTTTTAGTCACAATACCTGGCCAGGCGATGCTAGACACCGTAATACCGAGTGGGCCCAGAGTGTATCTCTCCATCGCCGAATGGGCAAATCCCAGTCTTGACATATCTAGAACCACGATATACTTTCTGGTGTACCTGAAAGTCACCTTTATAATTACCCAGTTACGGAGTAACGTTTGATGACCCCAAAGCAACCATCCGGTATCCGGGTCTACGATATTCTCATGGTCTAAGGACGCAAATAAACGTTAACACATAATGAGAAGATACTGACAACATATTGACGAAGTGATCTCGCAGTATCTCATAAGGGGGTCTATCCAACACCATTGTTACCCTAACAATGTGTTCCCATTATTGCCGGCATCCTTGTTACATTAACAATGCCCATGATCAGGAAAACAAGACCATCAACAATACATGAGCTAGTCTAGAGGCCCGACTAGGGATCTGAATGGTGTTTATTATTCCACACATGCAATTAGGTTTTCCTCTGAATCTCATATTCAAGAACCAATGCAATTCTAGCATAGAACATAAACTTAATCATGAACATGAAAATAGAATAATAACAACTTTATTATTGCCTCTAGGGCATATTTCCAACAGTCTCCCACTTGAACTAGAGTCAGTAATCTAGCCAATGCTTAAGCTCCTAACACCTATGGCATTCCGGTGTTGCTCATGCTTTGCTTGTGGTAGAGGCTTTGTCAACGGATCTGACACATTCAGGTCCGTGTGTATTTTGCATATCTTTACGTCTCCACGCTCCACCAATTCACGAATGATGTGGAATCGGCGTTGTATATGTTTAGACTTTTGGTGGGACCTTGGCTCCTTGGCCTGAGCTATGGCGCCACTATTGTCACAATAGAGCTCCATAGGATCCAGCGCACTCGGAACCACACCAAGCTCGGTGACGAACTTCTTAATCCAAACGCCCTCCTTTGCCGCTTCCGAAGCGGCGATATACTCAGCCTCCGTTATAGAATCCGCCACAGTGTCCTGCTTGGAACTCTTCCAGCTCACTGCGCCACCGTTCAGTGTATACACCAAGCCTGACTGAGATCGAAAATAGTCCGGATATGTGACAAAGCTAGCATCGGTGTAACTCTTTACAACGAGCTCTTCGTCACCACCGCATACGAGAAACATGTCCTTAGTCCTCTTCAGGTACTTAAGGATATTCTTCACTGCTGTCCAATGATCATGACCTGGATCACTCTGGTATCTGCTCGTAACACTTAGAGCACAGGACACATCTGGTCGTGTACATATCATGGCGTACATGATTGACCCAATCGCAGATGCGTATGGAATCTTACTCATGCATTCTCGCTCATCAGTTGTCGAAGGACACTGATTCTTGCTCAAACTTTTCCCATGCGACATTGGCAAGAACCCCTTCTTGGCGTTTTCCATACTGAACCTCTTCAGTACTTTATCTATATATGTACTCTGGCTGAGCCCTCTTAGGCGCTTTGATCTATCTCTATAGATCTTTATACCTAATATGTATGCTGCCTCGCCTAAGTCTTTCATTGAAAAACTATTTTTCAACGAAGTCTTAATATTGTCAAGAAAAGATACATCATTCCCAATCAACAATATGTCATCCACATAGAGTATTAGAAATGCTATTGCGCTCCCACTTACTTTCTTGTAAACACAAGCCTCTTCACCATTCCTGTTGAATCCAAACCCTTTGACTACTTCATCAAAGCGAAGATTCCAACTCCGTGATGCTTGCTTCAGTCCATAAATGGATCTCTGAAGTTTGCATACCTTTCCAGCATCCTTTGGATTGACAAAACCCTCGGGCTGTACCATATACACGTCCTCGGTTAGCTTCCCATTCAGGAACGCTGTTTTGACGTCCATTTGCCATATCTCGTAATCGAAATATGTAGCAATCACTAGAAGAATCCGAACAAACTTAAGCATTGCTACGGGAGAGAATGTCTCATCGTAGTCAACTCCTTGAACTTGTCGGAAACCTTTTGCGACAAGTCGAGCTTTATAGATGTATACATTCCCATCCGCGTCTATTTTCTTTTTATAGATCCATTTACATTCGATAGGCCTCACGCCTTCAGGAGGGTCCACCAAGTTCCAAACTTAGTTCTCGTACATGGATTCTATCTCGGATTTCATGGCGTCTAGCCATTTAACGGAGTTAGGGCCCATCATTGCTTCCGTATAGGTCGTAGGCTCATCGTTGTCTAACAACAATACCTCGTCCAAAAACCACTGTGGTTTCGTGCGAATCTTACCAGACCTTCATGGTTCAGCTGCTGGCTCGACCGAAGTCTCTACATCACATGTAGAGGTTTCCGTATCAGTCATTGTGGGAAATCTGGAACCACTTCCGGCGTTGCATCACTTTGACCTAATGACGAAGATTCACCAATCTCGTCGAGTTGCACTATCCTCCCACTCACCCCTTTTGAAAGAAACTCTTTCTCGAGAAACGCACCGTTCTTTGCGACAAACACTTTGCCTTCGGTGCGGTGATAGAAGGAATACCCAACAGTTCCTTTGGGATAACCAACAAAGAAGCATTTATCCGATTTGGGATCGAGTTTATTTGGTTGTAAACGCTTTACATATGCATCGCATCCCCAAATTTAAAGAAAGACAAGTTGGGTTTCTTCTTGATGATGAATAGTATGGTATCCCGCGTATTAGGGGTATCCGTGTACGGTTCCCTGGGACTTTAGGAAGGTACAGTGTACCCGGTAAGGATCCCCGGACGACAAGGTAACCCTTCTGAGGAAGGAAAGATACCCCTTAAACTAGGAAGTCAATCCCGACGTTTAAGGAAGCCAGAGTCCTACTCGGGCGTGAGTCCGCGCCCCGTACGACCCTGGGAACCCCCTATATAAGGATCAGCAATCCCATAGGGGAGGACAGGTCAATCTAGTCGCAGCACAAGCAGCATAGGATCTCAAGAGGCGAAGCCCTAGAAGACCCGCTGCCTCGAAGGAGTCGAGCCCGGCGGTTTTAGCATAGATTAGTCTACGATTAGGCCAAGGGTAGCCACTAACATACACCCCCATTGTAAGCGTGTTCTCCATCAATATATAGCAACAGGACGTAGGGTTATTATCCTGAGGGAGGCCCGAACCTATATAAAAACGGCTATCCCCTGCTGTCAGAATCCCTGGCACTTGGGCCCTAGAGGTCCCTACCCCCAGTAATCATCATTCCACGAATACCGTAAGATCGCCGATTCACCGATCGTCGACAGATGGCGCCGACCGTGAGGACCTCTCCGGATCAAGCCGTCCAGGAGGAATCAGAGTCAGCAGGACGCGCAACTAAGTGCGATCAGATCCCAGCGCCGGTTGCACAGCCCTCACCGGTTTCGACCGAGGAGGAAGAAGCAAACCCGGCAGGAAAACCGATCGCAATCTCACCCCGTACTGGGTACTCGGACCAGGGTTTGTACGACAACTTTGGCCCTATGGACCCGTACCCGGTTACGGATCGAGTGGATTTCGGAGAGTACGCCCCTGTAGAGGACTCGGATGGCGAAGCGGATAAGTTCAGAACCAAGTGCGCCAGGGCCTTCAGCGGGAAGTTGGTCTTGAACGATGACTTCCCGGCAGGAACGACCAGCCCCATGGTTGGAATTTCTCCTGCAAACTCTGGTCGTGAGGACGACCAAGATCTCACCCACGTCGCGTTCGATGGGGACAACGTGATGGAATACGAGTACACATCGTCCAGCCAAGGGCCTCGCATGGTACTCGCAATCGACGATGGTCGAGAAGACCTCGAAGATCAGAATCTGCCCGGGGGCTCACAGCATCACAACGCAATGGCTGCCTCCCACGTGAACGGAGGCTTACCCGCCACCGAGGAAAGAACTCCTCGCCGGAATGAAGACCTGCCTGCCGCTGCGGAGAGATCCCCCCCCGGGAACAAGAGAGTATGTGTCCCGAACTGCCCGAAGACTTGCGGAAGTGCGCAATCTGCTGTCACAGCCCCCCGTGGTGGATTTATCGATACCCGCGGGTGTGCAGTGGCTGCAACGGCTGGGGGCTGACCTCCAAGAGGCTCAGAACCAGGCCGAGTCTTCTCGAGCCCAATCGGTGACCCGTAGCTCTACTCGGGTGGATACCCCTCCTCTGCGAGAAGAACGCGATCGGGAGGGACGACACCCCAGGAACAGAAGGAGCCACCGGTTGACCTCCGAGAACAGCTCGACAAGCGCCGCCGCCAAAGGCGCCAACAGGAGCAACAGCCTTCTCGGAGAGACCACGTACAAAACGCCACTGCTCGGGGCCGAACCTCGACCTCGGATAGCGGCGAGAATGCGCCTTATCGGGGGTCCTTCAGTGGATGCCAGGCGCTATCCCAGGAACTCCGTCAGGTACGCTGGCCTTCTCGTTTCAAGCCCGGCTCGCTAGAATCGTACGACGGAACCACGAATCCCGTGGAGTTCCTTCAGATCTACACCACCGCGATCGAGGTAGCCGGCGGGGACGAGAAAGTTATGGCCAATTATCTTCCTACCACCCTCAGAGGAGCCGCTAGGACGTGGTTGACGAATCTACCCCCAGGAACTATCCGTTCGTGGGGACAGCTATGCGACACGCTGCTCGGGAACTTCCAAGGTACCTTCCCAAGACCTGGTCGGGTCGATGATCTATTCCTTGTCGTCCAGCGACCAGACGAGACCCTCCGAGAGTTTACCAAGAGATTTAGTGCTGTCCGCAACACTATCCCTGAGATAACGGACTCGGATGTCATCCGCGCTTTCACTCGGGGCAGCAGAAACGAGGTGTGCACGCACGACCTGATCATGCGACCACCGAAAACCACCAGGCAACTCATGGATCTGGCTGAGAAGGCTGCTTGTGCGGAGGAAACCCTGCGCTATATCAAGCAACAGCGGGGTGAGTCGGCCAGTTCCCCCCTCCGAACGAAGGGCGATTCGCGTAAAACTAAACGCAAGAAGAAACCCTCCGGAGGGAACAAGGAGAAAAGGATCAGAGCCGACGAGGTAATGGCCGAGGTCTCCGAGAAGCGCACCTGGCGACCACGCCCCAAGGATAAACCTACCACATCCTCCGACAAGTCGTCCAAGCCCTGGTGCGATTTTCATCAAACAGACTCGCATGATCTGCGACAGTGTCGCATCTTCAAGAAGTATCTTCGGGAAGAAAGAGAGAAGTTCCGCGAGGAGAATCCTTAGGTCGCTAACAACAGTCGGGAAACGACTTCCGATGACGATGACTCCACCCCTGAGCCTTTCCAGGGGCACGTCAGAGCAATAGAGCACATATTCGGGGGCTCAACCTCTTACGAATCTAAGAGGCAATACAAGGCGATCGCCCGAGAAGTTCTCGCGAGTGTACCGTGAGTCCCTCGAGCGGCCAAGTGGTCCGAGGTCACGATCTCTTTCGACCAGACCGATTGCCCCGAAAATTGCGCTCGGCCGGGACGGTACCCAATCGTGGTCGAGCCAACGATCAACAACTGCCGGGTAGGCCGCGTATTAATAGATGGAGGGAGCTCCCTCAACATCCTATCCGCCAACGCCCTCGACGCAATGCAAGTGTCACGATCGTCTGTTCAGACGGTAACGCACACTTTTCACGGTATCATCCCGGGCTCATCGGCCACGCCGATCGGGCAAGTCACACTCCCGGTTACCTTCGTACTCCGGAGAACTTCCGAACAGAGAAAATCCTGTTCGATGTAGTCGATTTCGAAACAGCCTACAATGCTATCTTGAGGCGCCCTACTTTGGCCAAGTTCATGGCAGCTACGCACTACGCCTACCAGTGCATAAAGATGTCCAGCCCAAAAGGTGTCCTCACGATAAAGAGCTCCCCCAGAGAAGCACTCCTCTGCGACAAGCGCAGCCTCGACCTCGCAGAGCAGCACCTACCCTCCAACCAGGACGCCAGCGTGGCAGCTCCCACCACCACGTTGTCGAGACCACCTCCACGGCTACGAGCGACAACTTCGGAAAGTACCCCCTCCAAGTCGGAGAAAGAGTTCCACGACTAAGTCGGAACAGGGAGAAAACAGGGCCTTCCCCCAGACGGGACAACGGTTCCCCGGGAGAAGCCGCCCGATCCAGGTCGCTCACGTCAATGGTAGAAAGGTCGCGTCCGTTAGAGAGTCCCGTGCAACCACCTTCGGTAAGATCGCGCAACCGTCGCCTCCTCATCGGCAGACTCCAAAGTTGCACCAGCTCCAGCCTTAAGGATCGTCAAGTTACGAACAAGTCGATGATAAGATGCTTCGGGCGCCGCCGCCCAGCACGCGCACTCAACAAAATTTTGTCAGCGGGTCACGACAAAAGGACAAGAGTCTCTGGGGCAACCGGCGAGAAGCTGAATGAGGAGGGAACGGCTTGGTTTTTCCTAGTTTTCATAGAGTTCTTATTTTTCTTACAGTAGCCTGTAAAAGACACAGTTTTTTGAATAATACCAAGTCTCTAGTTCAATATTTTTCATTTTTAATTCAGACTGCCTATCTGAAATATCTCTCAAACAGACAGTCGGGGGCTGGATAAGAATACGGTAAAGTCGATGTACGAGTACGAGTACCGGCTTCTTCGACCCGCACAAAGGAAAAAGGGTTCTGCGCTACAACTGCCAGGGATGTGAGGAAAACCCCTTAACGCGTTTGCAGGTGACAGGGGAGCCACTGAGCCCCCCACCTGACCAGACCTAAGGCCTGGTCGACTAAGCTCCCCAGTTCCGTAGCAATGTCCCCCGATCCCGAGTAAAGGAAGGGAAAAAGGTACGAGTACGACTAGATCAACGGAACCCGTACGCTTATCCACGTCATCGACTACTCAGAGCAGAAGATACCTCGGGTAGAGTGAAACGTTGTTAATCGGGCAAGTGTGGAATTTACTAGCCAAGCACCGGAGTCTTCCCTCAACAGAGGAATACGGAGGTGTCGTCATGGCTACGACAAGCTATACGAAAGACCCCTTATCGCGTTTACTGATGACGAGGAGCCACGGAGCCCTCCATCCGACTAAACCTAAGGAATGGTCAATCATAGCAAGAACGGCCTACGGCACTATCCGTATACCTACACCGAAGGAAGGCAAAGGGCACTGGTTCCGACCAAAGTCTACGCTTGCATCCGACAAGGTTTCACATAGCAGATCAGACAAGGTTTCGAAAAGCCAAAAAACACACAAGTTATCGCACAGTTACTAACCACTGTATTTATGTGAAAGTATGTAATTACAGAGTTCTACTCTAGGCCAGGCGCCTGGACTCGATCACCAAAAGCGTCCGCCGCTCCCTGCACAGCGTCGAGAAGCTTTTCTTCCTCACCCTCTGGTAGGTCGGCAACGAGCGCCTCCAAGGATAAGTCCGGGTGCCTGCACCTCAAAAGAGCCAAAGCAAAGGCCAGGGCGTCGCGTACACCTTGCCGGAGCTCGTCTTCGAGAAGCTTCCCGACGGTAGGCTTCAGCTGGGACACGGACGCCGTCAGATCTGCTAGGCGGGTGGCCGGAGCAAGGCCCGGGGAGACGACAACGCCGACTTCGCCCAGTGCCTTCTCGAGCGTGCCCAAGGCCCGCTCGAGGTCTTCCTCCAGTTTTCTCGCGTAGGACTGACTCCTTTGCAGGGAAGACTCCACGTCCGAGAGGCACGCCTTCGAAGCTGAGAGATCATCCTCGACCGCCGCCCGCCGCTTCTCGGAGTCCTCAAGGCACTTCTCGGAGTCTTCAAGGCGCTTCTCGGAGTCCTCAAGGCGCTTCTGCAACACCTCGTTCTCCGACCGCCATCTCTCGGACTCGTCGAGGCGCTTCTTCAGCTCCTCGCGCGCCAAGTCCAGCTCCGCTTGGGCCTTCTCAAGTGGGGCCGCCCGGGAGATAACGAGCTAAAAAAGAACAGTTAGTACGAGCAAAGTAAAATTATTTTATCACTAATCTCCTGTGCGTTACCTGCAGCAAGGAGGAGAAGCTAAGACCTTCCGGCCCCGAAGAACTCGAAGGCACGACCTGCTTGACCAGGGTTACCTCTGACTCCAGCGCCGGGGGCTGCGGCTGCTCAGTAGGGGCAACGGCAACTCCGGCGCGGGGGTCCGCTGCTCGATAGGGGCCGGTGCCAATTTCGGTGCCGGGGGCTGCTGCTCTGTAGCCACCCTAGTTGGAGTCCCGGCGGGAAGGAACGACACCCTAGTCGCCAAAAAAAGAAACAGTCAAGTCAAGTCTTCAGCAGGACAAGTCAAAAGAAAAAGGCGGCAAAGGAAAACTAACCTCAAGCGCTTCCCTGCTGAAGGAGGCTTCCTTGCCAAGGCACCCGAATCTCGCTTGCTGGACGCCAGCGGCGCCTTTCCCTTGTCCACCACGTTCTCCTCCCCAAGAACGGTCGTAGGAGGGAGAGTTGGTCCCTTGGGGAGGGGGCTGCTCGCTCCTGGCTGTCCAAAACATCCATCCTTATGTTTACCATTCAGGAAGGAACATGGACAAAGAGTAGTCGAGCGAGAATTTGAACCTGCGGTTGGGGGTCCCGGGCAGGAGAACTCGTCGAGACGACCTCCGCCCCCGCCTCGGCTGCGAAAGGGCCTCCCTCCCTCGTCTCGGAGGACGACGGGGCCGTATCGAACATCTCAATGTCGTCAACCTGAGCAGGGGCGCCAGCTCTTTCGGCCTCCGAGTCAGGACCCCCGCGGCCTACTCGCTGCGGAAAGAGAACCCGAAGGCCCTCTGTAAGGCTATTCGGATGAACCTAAGCTAGACAAGGAGATAAGATGTATAACTCACCGAGAATACTTCCTGTTGGCTGTCCGGGCTCTGCTTCAAAAGAGGCAGGGGCACACTTGTACGCCCGCCTTGGGGGGATTGCTCGAATAGGTTGTTCAACCCACTCTGAAGCTCCCCCGAGGACAACTCTGCTCGACACGACAAGGCAGAAGTGCGTGAGAAGTCTTGTCAATTGAATTGGCACGGAGGTGGTCGTGATACCTACCCATGTCGAAGTCCCTTGTCTGGTCTTGGTTCTCTGGGATTACCCAGGCCGGCTCGACCCTCGACCGGAGAGGGCTTATCTGGCGTCGAAGAAAATCCTCCGCGACATCCCACGCCGACAAGCCTTTGGCGGCGAGATTGGCGATGTCGTGGACGAGCGCCTTGAGGTGCTTAGTCTCCTTCGGGGCCTCTCCCCAGCTCTTGACTGGAAGAGGAGTGATTCCGCGGTAGGTAATCCCAGAATTCGGTGGGGGTTGGCAGTAGAACCATCGAGCATGCTAGCCCAACCACGAAGATTTCGAGGAGGAAGCAATGTAGGCATCCTTCCTCCCTTCGCGAAGACGGAACCCGGCGCCGCCGACGACTCCTGCGCCACCGCCATTTATCCGGTGGAGGTTGTAGAAATACCTCCAGAGCTCCAGGCTCGGCCTAATGCCGAGGTAGGCTTCGCATAAATGCGCGAAGACCACCAGCATTAGGACCGAGTTCGGGTTGAGATGAATCAACTCGATTTCGTAGAACTGGAGCGCGAGGAGGAAGAACGACGAATGTGGAAATTGAAATCCACACCTAAAGAAGTCCGCGAAGACGACAATCCAGTCCGTATCGGGGCTGGGGAACGTCTCCTTCACGGCCTCCTGGAAGGGCACAAACACCTCCGGGAGAATCACCTCATCTGACACGAGCTTCTCCAAGGCGGAGGAATCCATCACCGAGGCCTCGAACTCGGGAATGGCGGTGGTTGGTTCCCCCGAAGCTTTCCCCGACTCCTTCGCGGGCTCGGGAGACTTCTCCGCAGCGCTTTTCTTGCCCATTCTCGTTGATCGATCGAAAGAGCGTGGAAGCGAGGGTTCGCAAGGGCGCGAGGAAGAAGGTGAAGGGAGCAAGAAGGCTAGGAGGCAAAGAACAATGCGGGCAAAACCCTAATTCTTGGACTTCTAAAGATTTAAACCTTCGCCGAACCCAGGAGCAGTTTACGGCACGATCAGTTCCATCGCATTTAATGCGGACAGTTGCTTTTTCCGCCTACAGAGCATGGCGCGGGAAAAAGAGGGTCTGACAACCCACGACCCAGACGAACGCGCCGTGGTTCAGCACACGTTAGCGGCACAATGGCACAGAGAGAGAAAATATTTTTCATCACCACGCGAAATTTCTGCCACGATGGTTCCGTTTCCTAGAAATACGCCAGGCGGACGTGTGTCCGTGATCGACGGATCAGATCAGATCGGAAAAGCATTCTGGATTTTCCAAGGGATTATTCCGATAAGGCTTCTACGACTACTCGGTAGGGATTGAGTCTACTCGGGGAGTCATCGACAAGGACCACTCAGGTCACCTTCCCGGAATCTTTCCCCGACAAGGGCAGATTTCCAACAAAACCATCACGACCTCACTTCACGTACTGATGGGGGACTTGATGACGAATAGTACGGTATCCCGCGTATTAGGGGTATCCATGTACGGTTCCCTGGGACTTTAGGAAGGTACAGCGTACTCGGTAAGGATCCCCAGACGACAAGGTAACCTTCTGAGGAAGGAAAGATACCCCTTAAACTAGGAAGTCAATCCCGACGTTTAAGGAAGCCAGAGTCCTACTCGGGCGTGAGTCCGCGCCCCGTACGACCCTGGGAACCCCCTATATAAGGATCAGCAATCCCATAGGGGAGGACAGGTCAATCTAGTCGCAGCACAAGCAGCATAGGATCTCAAGAGGCGAAGCCCTAGAAGACCCGCTGCCTCGAAGGAGTCGAGCCCGGTGGTTTTAGCATAGATTAGTCTACGATTAGGCCTAGGGTAGCCACTAACATACACCCCCCATTGTAAGCGTGTTCTCTATCAATATATAGCAACAGGACGTAGGGTTATTATCCTGAGGGAGGCCCGAACCTATATAAAAATGGTTGTCCCCTGCTGTCAGAATCCCTGGCACTTGGGCCCTAGAGGTCCCTACCCCCCAGTAATCATCATTCCACGAATACCGTAAGATCGCCGATTCACCGATCGTCGACACTTCCCATGCCATATCTCATATGGTGTCGTTTCAACGGATTTAGATGGTGCTCTATTCAGTGTAAAAGCGGCAGTCTCTAAAGCGTAACCCCAAAAAGACAATGGCTGTTCAGTTAATGACATCATCGATCTTACCATGTCCAACAAGGTTCGATTACGTCTCTCGGACACTCCATCCCTCCGTGGCGTTCCGGGAGGCGTAAACTCTTTAGATGTTCGCTAAACTCATAACTCAAATACTCCCCTCCGCGATCTGATCGTAGAAACTTGATTTTCTTGTTACGATGATTTTCTACTTCATGCTGAAATTCTTTGAACTTTTCAAAGGTTTCAGACTTATGTCTCATCAAATAGATATACTCATATCTACTCAAATCATCCGTGAAGGTAATGAAGTAGAGGAATCCACCGCGCGCAGCTATACTCATTGGACCACATACATCCGTATGTATGATCTCCAATAAGTCAGTCGCCCGTTCTACGTGGCCTGTGAACGGCGTTTTAGTCATTTTACCCATTAGACAAGGCTCGCAAGTGTCAAATGATTCATAATCAAATGACTCCAAAAGTCCATCACAATGGAGTTTCTTCATGCGCTTCTTTCCAATATGACCCAAACGGCAGTGCCACAAATAAGTGGAATTCAAATCGTTTGTCTTGCGATGTTTAGCATCAGTGTTATGGATGTGTGTATTACCATCAAGATTCATAATAAATAACCCATTCACAACGGGAGCATGGCCATAAAACATATTATCCATATAAATCGAACAACCATTGTTCTCAGACTTAAACGAATAACCGTCTTGCAATAAACATGATCCAGAAATAATGTTTTTGGTCAAGGCCGGAACATAGTAACAATTACTAAGCTCTAAAATAAATCGTGAAGATAAATGTAGAGGTAGGACACCGACGACGAGCACAGCAACTTTTACTCCGTTCCCGACGCGCATCGTCACCTCATCCTTTGCCAGTCGCTTAGGCCTCTGTAGTTCCTACATCGAGTTGCAAATATGAGCAACCGATCCGGTATCCAATACCCAAGAATTACATTACGGACCAGCAAGGAATACATCAATAACATGTATGACACTCATACCTGAGCTGGACTTTCCAGACTTCTTCTTTTCTGCCAGATATTTTTTGCAGTTCCTTTTCCAGTGTCCCTTCTCTTTACAGAAGAAGCACTCAACATCAGAAGTGGCGCCAGTCTTGGACTTCTTAGGCGTGTCAGTCACACTAGCACCCTTGGATTTGTCCTTTTTCTTAGACTTGCCCTTCTTCTTGAAGTTGGTTGTTTTATTCACCATCATCACATGATTGGCGTCCTTCTGGATTCCACTCTCAGCAGTTGTAAGCATAGTGAACAATTCACCCATACTCTTTTTATGCCATTCATGTTGTAGTTCATGATGAAGCTACTATAGCTCGGAGGGAGGGAAGCAAGAACAAGATCAGTGCCTAACTCTTGGGAGATTGGAAAACCTAGCGCATCCAAACTTTGTGCGTACCCAGACAATCTGAGTACGTGCTGACTCACTGAGCTGCCCTCAGCCATCTTGCATTCAAACAAGGCTTTGGATATCTCATATCTTTCAGTCCTTGCTTGCTTCTGAAACAAAGCTTTCAGCTCCTGGATTAACTCATAAGCAGCCCAATTCTCAAAACGCTTTTGAAGATCAGGTTCCATGGAGGCAAGCATGATGCACTGTACTGCAATAGAATCATCACTCTTAGATTGATAGGTACGAGTCTCATCATCCGTAGCGTTAGCGGGGAGTTCACCGAGAGTTTGCGATAGGACATAGTCCTTCTTGGCACTCTTGAGGACAATCTTCACATTACGGTACCAGTCCGTAAAGTTGTTACCAGGCGAATTCAATTTTTCTTTCTCAAGCAACGCGCATAGTGGAAAGGTGGTTACGGGTGCCATAGATCTACAACTTAAAAAACAAATACACTTTAGACATTGTTGATGATTAAAGCAACTCAAATTAACACTTAATTAGAGTAAGCTCCCACTAAAACCAATATCCCTCATAATTGACTATTAGTGATTCAAGATCCATGACTCACTTACTCCACCATTGATGTGACATCACTGATGACGGAATAATGAGACTGGTAGGTCAACATGCCAATCATATCCCATATGACTCTTGTTCATCATTCGATGGGTGTGTTCCGAACCCAAGACAATCTTGCAAAGCTCATCAAGACAACCGAGTGCCCTACTGCGCGAATGGTTCGCGCCGCCTCATATATGTCAAACCTATCATACCCATGTGACATGGCGCACCTCAGAATGGCAAATACTCTAGATGGTGCTACACTTGGAAGAACACTAACTACTTTGATATTTGTGTGAGGGATCACCCTATTTAACAACGTCTACCACGCATCAAACAAGGTGCAAAAAGGGATTAACATCACATGCAATCAAATTATTGTGATATGGTATAGCCCCTTTTGTTGAAGAAGACTTCTTCAACATCCTTTGGCGGAGAACTCCTTCTTCGCGTACGGCGTAGCGTCGAGGTCCATCGATGTAAGATTGTCACCACCATGTCCTCGCAATTACAACTATTTGCTATCACATAGCTAATAAAATAAATGCATTACATGGCTTTCTAGTTGACGCGCAGGTCAATACAATGAATAATGACAATCATATTGGCTCCTGCCGATTGCCGTACTCACGACACGCAGGTCATGACAAAATTAAAATTACAAACACTTTGCATCTCATACAATCACATTGCATCACATAGGCTATACCACATCACATGCATACCCTGCAAAAACAAGTTAGACGCCTCTAACGTTTATGCTACAATACGTGGCTTTATGGCTACGTTGCAAACCGTTTGCTACCTACGTTATCATAAGCACGATTGTTCTTGCAGCTTTTTAACTGTCGGGGTGTATGGAATTGGAGACTCGGAAATCTCGAACCCCATACTAAACTTCGTCATACGCATGACCCCCATATAGATCACATCTACAAGCCCGCTCATTGTAAATTTATCTTTCTCAACTTAAGTGAAACCAAAGTCATCCTGAGCATGTCTCAATCCGAAGATCGTAAGGTTAGCCGGACCTCTGAAAATTTCACGATGCCGCCCAGATCAAAATTATGCAATGAGAGGGAAACAACAAGAAAATCCAGTGGTAGATCTCATCTAACACCCCGCACATCATATGTGCAATGCCGCATATCACATATGCTCTAGTCGTACCTACAACTACGCATAGTACCGCTCTGATACCACTATTGGGGAACGTGCTATGCAAAACAAAAATTTTACCGTACACGAACCAAACCAAGATCCACTATCGAGGTGCAGGCAACGATATCATACCTTTGCCGATCACGTCAATGCAGCGGAGAAGTTGACGATGTCGATGAAGTCCGCAGACTCCGGCAGCTAGGTTATACCTCCCAGCCGCGAGAGTGATCTCCTCGCGAATAGTTCCCCCGATCGAACGCCAAAGTGTACGACGTCTCTGAGGTATCCACGCGTACCGGATCAGCGACACCGCGGTATTGTGTGGACCAGCACACAAGAACAGCGGGGATCTACGAGAAGGAGAAGCAGCAGCGCGCCGACAGCTGTACTAGATCTAATCTAGAAGAGAGAGGAAGAGAAGGCTGCCTAGGGTTTCGTCCAAGGGACTAGGGCTGCCTCTGGGGCTGCTTGGGATGCCCTTTGAGGTGCCCTGCCCCTCTATTTATAGGGGTTGGGGCAGCTCTCCCTAGGCAGGTGGAGTCCTACTCCAGCAGGGACACCCTGTTGGAGTTGGAGTCCAACTCCACCAGAACCTTCTAGAACTTTCCAGAACACTTCCGGACATCACCGGAACCATCCGGGACCTCCCGGAACACTTTCGAGATCATCCGAAACACTTTCGGAACCCTTCTCTCTCATTCTCCATAAATCATAGCATTCCTAAATGTCGCTAAAATGTTAAGCGTGTGACCCTATAGGTTCGAGTATATGTGGACATGTCCGGAACACCTTCCGGTCAATAATCGTCAGCGGGATCTGGACACCCATAACGATTCCCACATATCATCGAAGATCTTTATCGAGCGAACCTTGTATTACCGCATATCATCCTTTTGCCTCACGATACATTACATAACCCGAGGCGAGACTTTTATGGTATCCCTGTGATCAACTCCTTGATCACTATACCTAGTTATCCTCGTTACCGGTTTGTACTCTTTTCTCGTTTCCGTATTCCGGTATCCCCGTGACTAACCTTTTAGTCACAATACCTGGCCAGGCGATGCTAGACACCGTAATACCGAGTGGGCCCAGAGTGTATCTCTCCATCGCCGGATGGGCAAATCCCAGTCTTGACATATCTAGAACTACGATATACTTTCTGGTGTACCTGAAAGTCACCTTTATAATTACCCAGTTACGGAGTAACGTTTGATGACCCCAAAGCAACCATCCGGTATCTGGGTCTACGATATTCTCATGGTCTAAGGATGCAAGTAAATGTTAACACATAATGAGAAGATACTGACAACATATTGACAAAGTGATCTCGCAGTATCTCATAAGGGGGTCTATCCAACACCATTGTTACCCTAACAATGTGTTCCCATTATTGCCGGCATCCTTGTTGCATTAACAATGCCCATGATCAGGAAAACAAGACCATCAACAATACATGAGCTAGTCTAGAGGCCTGACTAGGGATCTGAATGGTGTTTATTATTCCACATATAGAATTAGGTTTTTCTCTAAATCTCATATTCAAGAACCAATGCAATTCTAGCATAGAACATAAACTTAATCATGAACATGAAAATAGAATAATAACAACTTTATTATTGCCTCTAGGGCATATTTCCAACACGCCGCTCGAGCCGAGCACCGCACCACCTCTCCCCGCCTCTGCCGCCGCCGCCTAGTGCCCGCCGGCCTCGGGGGCCGCCCCGGCCGAGGCAGCCGCGCGCCACCGGGGGACGGCTGCTGCCGAGCCCACCGCTCGCTGCAGCGGGCCAGGACCGGCCGAGGCCACTGCTCGCCACCGCGGGTCAGGTCCGGCCGAGCCCACTTTCTGCCAACGTGGGCCGGGTCCGGCCGAGGACGCCTTCTGCCGCTGCGACGCCTCCGGATCAGCCCCGGCCGAGCTCGACGCTTGCCGCCGGTGGTCTTCCCCGGCCACGGCCACGTGCTAACTTGGGCTAGCGTGGGCGACAGCCGGCGTGCTCGTGTGAACGTGAGCCCCAGCTGTGGCCGAGGGTGATGACGCGCAGCGAGCGAACAACAAGCTCCCGCGGGCAACGTGCGGACGACGTGCGGTTGCGAACAAACGCGAGCAAGCATGGCGACGTGCGAACGAATGCAAGCGCGAACGAACGCGAACATGAACGATGCGCGGACGAGCGTGGCGACGTGCGAACAAATGCGGATGCACGGACGAGCACGGCGACGTGCAGACGAACGCGCACATGAACGCGGATGGCGGGCGGTCGACATGCGGTCGACGCGTGGACGGCGCGCGGTCAACGCGCGGTCAACAGTCTGCGCGGATGGCACGCGGACAGTGGGTGGTCGACGTGCAGACGGCGTCGGTGTGCGGTTGACACGCAGACGGTGTGCGGTCAACGCACGGACGGCGTGCGGTTGATGGGCGGTCAACGTGTGGACGACACGCGGTCACCAGCCCGCGTGGACAGCGCGCGGACGGCGTGCGGTTGACGCGTGGTCGGCGGGCGGACGGCATGAGATCAACGCGTGGACGGCATGCGGTCGACGGGTGGATGATGCGCGGATGGCACGCGGTCGATGGTCCGCGCGGTCGGCGCGCGGACGGCGCGCGGTCGACGGTCCGCGTGGTCGGCACGTGTACGACGCGCGGTCGTTGCACGGTTGATGCTCGGCCAGTGGGCGGACGACGCGTGGACGGCGTGAGATCGACGCGCGGACGGCGTGCGGTCAATGGGCGGGCGACGTGCGGACGGCACGGTCGACGGTCTGTGTGGTCGGCGCGCGGACGGTGTGAGGTCGACGTGCGGACGGCGTGCGGTCGACGTGCGGTCGACGCGTGGATGACACGTGGACACAGCCCTTCTCCTCAAGCTCCTTTCGACAGTGTCGAGGTTCAATCGAGGTGAACCCCGACGTGGACGCGGGG
The DNA here is from genome assembly GCA_019208055.1 of Stipa capillata. Taxonomy (NCBI): domain Eukaryota; kingdom Viridiplantae; phylum Streptophyta; class Magnoliopsida; order Poales; family Poaceae; genus Stipa; species Stipa capillata. The sequence continues at coordinate 57,539 of JAGXJF010002574.1, forward strand.
AACATCGACCGTGTCGTCGTAAAGTTCGACGTTGGATTGGGCGAGCTTGATCCGTCAGTTGAGTTGAGATGTCATTAACCAAGCGCAAGGACAGGGCAACCGCTGCTCTCTAGTTGGCGGAAAAGGACTACTCTTGCTACTTGAGCCCCTCTAGTGCGGATCTGTCGCTCGTCGAACGCCTAGCGGTAGAGGGCAAGATCTCGGATGTCAATGACCTGTATGGCGTCAAGCTCCCCAGCCCCTCAGCGGTTGGAATGAAGCTGGGGAATGGGCGACGAGGTTGTCTTTGATGACGACGTAGACCTTGATGATAACGGACATCGAGGTGGCCCTTGACGTCGTTGACGCAGTCCTTGATGATGTCGACGTAGTCCTCGACGGAGACGGACGTCGAGATTGTTATTAACGACGTCGACATAGATGGGTGTTGAGGTTGCCCCTAACGATGCCGATGTCGACGGGCGTGGAGGTTGCCCTTGACGTCATCGACGCAGTCCTTGATAGCAACGTTGTGTTGATGCGAATGTTGAGTTCACGCTTGTTAGTTATGGAATAGACCGGCGTGCGTTGATGCAGATGTTGAGTCTACGTGCATCGGTACCGGATGTCTAGGCTTGCTTCTAGCGAGCCCCTTGTGGACATGACACTGAGTTTAATATTTCCAAAGTCTGCGCCATACCACCTCATGCAAAAGGTTGCGCGTAAGTGCTGGATGGGGTGTTGACACCGGCGGTGACGTTGGCGGAGTGTTAATGCCGAGGAGCATGGAAACTTTGGCGGAGTATGCCGACGCCGGTAAGAACATGTCGACCCTGGGTGGACCTTGCCGACACCGGACGGAGTGTCAGCGCCGGACAGAACACGTCGACGCTGGGCGGAACACGTCGATGCCGGGTGGAACGCATTGACGCCGGACGGGACATGTCAACACCGGGCAGAACATGTCGACGCCAGGTGAAGTATGTTGACACTGAGGAACATGTCGACTTCGGCGGAGCATGTCCGTGACAGCCTAGTATGTCGATGCCGAGGAGTACATCCACACCGGCGGAGTATATTCACATCGATGGAGTATGTCGACACCGAAGAGTACATCCACACCGGCGGAGTTTTGGCGTCGGACGGAGCATGTCCGTGACGGTGGAGTGACGACGCTCAGCAGCTCGGCTTTGTTTCTGGGGAAGCCCCTTGTCCAGATGGTGCTTGCCCGCAGATGGTGTTGGAGCGTGCTACGGTACCTTCCCGAGACGTCTGTGGTGTCACCTGCATCGATGAGGGCGCATCGCAGGATGATATTGGTGTGCACACATGGCTAGCGCCAAGCACGAAGTCCGGAACCTACAAAGTGTCTACCCTTTTTGCGTGAATTTTGATGCGGCGTGCTCTGTTGGGATTATTAAGCCGTCGTGTCAAAGGAGATAGTGTGTCACAAGGTGTGCAGCACCCTGCCTCCCAACAAAAAAACCTAGCGCTCGAGGACATGGCTGAGAGCGCTTGTATCCTTCCCTAACCAAAACCTTTGATGCCCACCGGCGTAGCAAGGAGTGGATTGATGCTTCTCCTGGCATGGGCACTTCGCATGCGACAGGAACCAATAATTAACGTACAATTGCTACAATTACTTAGTGTATGATGACGACAACACATGGCGCTTGATGGCGGCAAACACTTGGCACTCGATGGTGGGCAAACACTTGGCGCTCGATGGCGACAAACAATTAGCCACTCGATGGTGACAAACACATGACATCCGATGGTGTGTGTAAGAACATTTATGCCTTACTTTGACATATATATACCTGTTTCGACGTCGTGGGGAGCTTACTGTCGCACGACCCCGAAGGGAAGGGACACTATCCCGGACGAAGATGGCTCGACATCGCGGGGAGCTTACCGTCGCATGACCCCGGAGGGACGGGACACTCTATCCCAGACGAAGATGGCTCGGACGTCGCGGGGAGCTCATCGTCGCACGACCCCGGAGGGAAGGGACACTCTATCACGCCAAAAAACATCATGACGATGACAAGACCATTGGAGCTACTTCATATGGATCTCTTTGATCCCGTCGCCTACATAAGCATTAGAGGTAAAAAAATATGGTCTAGTCATTGTTAATGATTATTCACGCTATATTTGGGTGTTCTTTTCAGTGACAAAGGTGACACGCAAAAGAAGTTCAAGAAATTCGCCAAGAGGGCAAAAAACAAGTTCAAGCTCACCATAAAAAATATCCGAAGTGACAATGGGACGGAATTCAAGAATACTCAAGTCGAAGAGTACCTAGATGAAGAGGGAATCAAGCATGAATTTTCATCACCATATACCCCTCAACAAAACGGCGTGGCGGAAAGAAAGAACTGGATGCTCATAGAGATGGCAAGGACAATGCTAAATGAGTACAAGACCTCGGACTGATTTTGGGTGGAAGCCGTAAACACCGCTTGTCATGCAACAAACCGATTGTTTTCTCCACTACATTTTGAAGAAAACTCCATATGAGCTACTCATCAAGGACAAGCCCAACATCTCCTACTTCCGGGTATTCGGTAGTAAGTGTTTTATCTTGAACAAAAGGAATAGAACATATAAATTTGCTCCTAGATATGATGAAGGTTTCTTTCTAGGGTATGGATCAAATTTGCACACTTACCAAGTCTTCAACACAACCACCGGGTGTGTGAATCATGTGATGTGCAATTTGATTAGACTAAAAGCTCTCAAGTAGAGCAAGTTGTTCCAAATGTTGTAGGTGACGATGATCTATCTCAAGCAATCAAGAACTTGTCAATTTGAGAGATCAAGCCAATGGAGACTCAACAAACTTCAACATCATCTATGCAAGTTGAGCTCTCTACCTCCATACAAGACTCACGTGGAAATGTGGAACAAGAAGGAGAAGAAGAAGGAAGATCAGCTCCACAAGGTCCACTTCATCCTAGGGTTCACCAATGCGTCTAACGCGACATCCCGTCGACAACATACTTGGTGACATGAACAAGGGGGTAACAACTCGCTCACGTGTTACAAATTTTTATGAGCATTACTCCTTTGTTTCTTGTTTGGAACCCGTAAAGGTAGAAGATGCGCTTGATGATCCGGATTGGGTGATGCATTAAGAACTCAATAACTTCACCTGCAATCAAGTGTGGTCGTTGGTGGAGAGGCCAAATCAAAACATCATAAGCACAAAATGGATATTCCGGAACAAGCAAGATGAAGATGGTCAAGTCATTCGGATCAAGGCACAGTTAGTTGCACAAGGTTTCTCTCAAGTTGAAGGTTTGGACTTTGGTGAAACCTATGCTCCCGTTGCCCCTCTTGAGGCCATTCGTACTTTGCTTGCATTTTCTACTCATTATGATTTTAAATTATATCAAATGGATGTCAAGAATGCTTTCTTAAATGGTCCAATTTCCGAACTAGTATATGTAGCTCAACCTCCGGGTTTTGAGGATCCCAAATTCCCCAATCATGTCTATAAACTCCATAAGGCACTATATGGTGTGAAACATGCTCCTCGAGCATGGTATGAGTGCCTTAGGGACTTTTTAATCAAGAAAGGTTTTGAAGTTGGGAAGGTCGATACCACTCTTTTCACTAAGAAGGTTGATAATGACTTGTTTGTTTATCAAATATATGTTGATGATATTATCTTTGGATCAACTAACAAGTCATTTAGTGAGGAGTTCAGAAAAATGATGGACAAGAAGTTCGAGATGTCAATGATGGGGGAGTTACAATTCTTTTTTGGATTTCAAATCAAGCAACTCAAGAAAGGGACGTTCATTTGTCAAACAAAGTATGTGAAAGATATGTTCAAGAAGTTTGACATGGTGAACGCCAAGCCTGTATCTGTTCTTATCGTTATATCCTTCTCGGATTTCTTTCTTAAAGAAATCATCATAGTATACATCAAGGCGTCAACTAGGCAACAGTGATAGTATTGTTCTTATCCGAGTAATACCATATTTCAACTCCTCTCAGATAAAAACATCACAACCATAAGCAGACTAGATCAGGTGTAGAATCTCTGTTCTTTCAGTTTAAGAAAACTGACATGTATATATAAGAAGCAAATATAAGGAGCCTAAGACCAATGTGTAGGACATCTGTTCCCACCAATTCAAGTAATCAAACATTCCAATGCCGAATCTCAGTAAACTTAGCAAAAGAACTAAATAGCGGCATCTGCTCTTATCAATCAATTAATATAGGGTCGCACATATGCAGATACATGTATGGAAGAACTCCAAAGATGACTAGGATCAAGGGTAATCTGTTCCTATCAGTTTTAGAACACTAAATCAAGATAACAGCTGTTCTTTAGTTCTATAAACTGGTATGGGTAATCACGAATGGAAATAAAGCAAAACTAGGGTCAGGAATAGTGGAAAAGGTTTAAGATTAGCATCTGCTCCCATCAATCTTGTCGGATATAAGCATGCCAAACAAGTTAATTACAAGGGCATCACCTCTAGCTAAGCAAAGATCAAGTATAAAATCTGTTTGGTCAGACAAGTAACTGAAATGGACATGTATATGTGTAGAAGACAAGAAGGGAAGCTAAGATCAAACCAGTATGTAATGACCCCATTCTTAGTACACGAGATCAGTGAGGATTATCGTGGATAAATCGGTTCTTTTCTCAACATATGCATGCATTTAGGCCATTAAGATACGACTCCGATTAAAAACGTTAACATATGGTCCGAAAACAATCTTAAATGAAACTCTGAATCTAGTTTCACCCAAGTTTCACCTTACTAATTCTTTATAAGTACCAAATACCTCAGCGGACTAACGTCCAAATTTTTTGAGTCAATTGGACAACATTTGAATATTTAACTGAATGATTAATCATTAGTTAGCACCACTAATAAACTGTTGTAATAATCACAATTATAACTAGCTTAATCATCTAATAGCACTCGTTGGATGAGCTAAAAATGTAATAGCAAGCTACGCATGTAACAGTATAAAGAAAGGTGTTCAATTGTAGATTGGTTGTTGTTGAGTAATAGCTGTTAGTTAACACTGAATTGAGGAAGTTCCAACACCCTAAATGTTCTATAATCTCAATGACTAGTGAATCCATTAGCTAATACACCAATTACTTAAGATTAGGATGTAATCATCTGCTAACCAAATATTGCTACCAACAAAACCGCAATTAGAAAGATAATGGTAGATAAAAACACAAGTGAGTTGCCAACTAAGTAAAATTTAATTGCTGTAGGGCAACACGATCAGGTGCAAGCCACCTGCAGCTTAAACTCCCTTGACCACGTGGTATCTATATCAAGTTAGTAGATCAGTAGAACATTTTGGTCCAACGAGATTTTGTAGAGAACATGCATTTATACTTCAGCTACCCAAAAATTTCAAATCCTGAATCAAGGCTAAACCCATTGCTTTCTTTCTCCCTGAACTGAGCCGGCGTCGCACCACCTCTTCCTTGTCTGTTCCACAGGTCCTTTTTCTCCATGTAGCCCAGCAGCAAACCAACTCATCCTTCCTTTTTTTCCCCATTTCCTTGCTCCTTCCGATATCCCCAAGAAAAAGCCGCCACCCCCAAAATCGCGCCTCTGTCGAGTTCTCCAAAGCCCTGGCCGGACTCCCCAAAGCGCGCCGTCTGCTCTAGGCCGAACTGCGCAGCCGCTGCTACCCTGCCTCCGCTACCAGCGCCACCTGCTGGCCTTCCCTCAGCGCCGCTCGAGCCTTGGGCCCGAGCCCGCGCCATCGCTGCCCAGGTTGCCGTCGCTGCTGCGGTAGAAGACCCCGCCGCCGCATCGCTCGGCTCCCGAGCTCCCCTCCGCTGGCTGCCCTCCGCCCTCCAAGCCTGCCGTCACCGTCCCCGGCTGCGGCACCGCCGACCTCACCACCGGTGCCTGCCTTGCTCCGGTCGCTTTCGAGCTCCACCTCCGACTTGTCGCCGCCACCGACGGGCTGCTCGCCTTCCCCACCAGTGGCCACCCGTAGCTCGTCCGAGCCCGCAACTCCATCGCCTCCCGCCGCCTCCAATCTCACCGCCACAGACGCCGCCGCCGTCGACCTCGTCTTCTCCGAGGAGCACCACCAAGCCACCCTCGGATTCCCAGCTGCAGGTAACCTCCAAGTCCACGCCGACGTCGCCGCCGTCCGGGCCTTCTTCCCCAAGCCGCCTCCGGCAGCTCCCCCATGCCAAGCTCCACCGCCGCTCCTCCTCCTCAGTCGGGCCGCTACCGACGACGGGGTGAGCTCCAATCTTCCCTAATCATCTTCCTCTCCCCGTTTGCCTCTCCCATTGCCATGATGTCCGCTTGCGTGCTCGCCGGTGCAAGGTAGTGTGGCCGGTCGGGCTAGGTCTCCAGCCGGTTTGGTCGAGCGAGTGAAGTGGTCAACTGTTTTCCGTTAGCTGTCACGATAACTAGCTGGATGATTGGCTATTTCAACGATCGTGGTCAGAATACTAGCTAATGATGTTTCAACCCATTTAGTAGCCAGCTAATTACCTGAGGAAAAATTGCGTTAACGGCGAGCAATTGTAATTGGCGTGCTGATGCTTATAGCTGTGGATTTGTGCACATGTATTTCTAGCTAGCACTTGTTCGTTCTCTTTTCACCTGCCTAGGTTTAGTCTAGTGTTAAACGTTATTAGTTTATCTAAACCTGGGACTCAAGGCTAAGACATATTTAATATACAAGTAATGTTTAGGCCGTCCGAATAAGGTAAGTTAATTATTGAATATCGTAATTAATCCAAAAACTATTTCCTGTAAGACAGAATTACTTACGATTATTTGTTGATCCATGCTCTGGTGTTCCGGTAGTAACACTTAATAACTGAGCTATTGCACTAATACTCTTAATGGCTGGCTCGATTACGTTTTAACCATATGGCAATAGAAGCAAGTTAACTAGGCTGTTCGGATAAGATCTAACAAGTGTGCGAATAGGGGAAATGATTAAGGAAGCCAATACACTAATTGAATCCAGGATAAAATTAATCGCTGCTTGTTGCCGTGGAGGCATAGCTATTGACCATGATCTTAGTCCTTAGTGAAGTTCAGTTTTACTCAATGCCTTAGGTAATAGTGCTCGTTAGCGTATTAGTTAACAACAGCCATACCCATATATGGATAGTCACTTAGGGAAAATGGTGGTGAGAACAAGTTAATCTTTCGTAGCACATTTGCATATTAATTATACTATTTGTCCTTACAACCCTGCCAGTGAAAGTAGTTAGCAGTTAGAGTAGAATAATGAGGTTGAGTGAACTAGCTGATACCTCTTCTGCATGTGAACGTGATTGAGATCCAAATTAGCAAAAATCATAATACCTGTGATGTTCACTCAATACATGAAGTGATTAATTCTCTAGTTGCACTAATACTTGATGGTTAACTTAATCAATTAAGTTGGACATTTTGAAATGTTCCAATTACTCACTAACCAGTGGTTAGTTCATTTGGTAGACACACAAATCAAATCATGAGCTAACCTATATCTGATCAGTGGACTCAACCCATGAAATATATTAGTAGCATGTTAGCAAGTAAGCAGTTAATTAACAACTGATGTTTCCAGACATCCTTAAGACATCGTTCTAATGATCGGCAATAAAGATGAACCACTTTCTTTAATTAATGTTAGAGCCAAGCTGACCATATTTAGTTTAGTTAACAAAGTAGAGACATTCTAGCTTAATGTAAACTTATTTCCTCTGCTAAGAAGAAGACAGTAAATACTACAATATGGTTAAACTTCAAGAACTCGTAGAAAATTCATACGATCCCCGATTAAAATGATTCTTTTTCATAAATGTATCTTTTACATGTAGAATTCTATGATGCTACTGTTATTCTTAGTATTGTAGTTGCAAATTTCAGAAATGACTAAACTGCCCTTTAAGCTTAATAGTACACCTAAATACTAGAGAATTTAGCTTAACAATCAAAATAAAAATGCTTAGCACCTTAATTCACCTAAACCTCGGTATGTAACCTGTCACCATGTTCTAACATGCCCTGCTAAGTATGATTCTGAAAACTACAAAGTCATTCTCAAATTTGATCTTTGGAACCTTAAAATCATCATAACTTGGGCTATACAAGTCCAAATCAATTGATTCCAATTGCGTTAGCTCTGTAATAACATTTAATACATATTAAGATGTGTTGCATATACAAATTCATATCATTTCTTGCTGGTATTGATTGCATATCCCTTTTTGTCGTTTTTCTGCTTTTCGGTATTCTTATTGTTAGAACCGAGCACCGAGGAGTATCACGAAGGTGAACCTCAATACAACCAAGGTTTCAACCAGCAAGGCAAGCTCTGCAAAAGCTCGCTAAGATTCCTAACTTCTTAAGTCTTGGTTTTGAATAAGTGTTATGATTGTTACTCATTACTTTCGGATTATGATTGTGATGTCGGTCTCTAGTCGGAGTTGAGTTGATGGCTGGTCCATGTGTTCGAGTTAAAGTTAGGATGGGGTGTCACGGATGAGTCGAGGATCGAGGTAATATGCACCCGAGTCGTCTCTAGTCGGTTCCTGCAGGGCCGAAGGCGAGGTGACATATGTACCCTAGTCGTATCCCCAGTCGATTCCGGGCGTGACACTACCTATGGTCATGGTAGTCGAGGGTCGAGGTAATATGCACCCCAGTCGTCTCTAGTCGATGCCTGTGGGGTCGAAGGCGAGGTGGCATATGTACCCTAGTCGAAACCCCAGTCGATTACTGTACTTGGTTATGTCTAGATTCGAAGGTCGAGGTAGATGTTCTACCCCAGTCGTCCTCTAGTCGAATCAGATTTCAGTCCTGTCAACTGGCTATGTCTTGGTGGATTAGCTAGAGATTGACTTTATGTTTTGTTGACTTGTGATGATTATCATGTATGCATGGATGATACACTTATTATTGTTGATCTGAGATGATTGGTTTATCATGCTCATGAACTGTTATTACCTTCCTCGTTAATGTTCATGCCATGTTTAATCCATTAATAATGCCATGCTTACCTGTTGTGTTAAAAGCTTATTCCTTGCCATGCTTAAGTAAGTTGGGATGAGCCTACAAAGCATCTTGCCAGTACGAAAGTACTGAAGGAATTCGATTCCTAATTGTTGCAGGTAAACCTTCGGTAGGAGAATACTTCAATGATGCCAATGCTGATTTTGATGCCTAGCTTGCGTAGGTTTGCACCTTAGGTCAACAAGAGGTTATGGGTACACTTTTGGAGATGGATGTGGTAGCCATCTCGGGTATTTTAATGTGTTTCCGCTGCTGCCTTTGTTGTTATTTTGCATGTTTATCGACTTTCAGGTCGAGTTGTATGTAAGTTAAATACTGCCCCGAGTATGGGATGTGTTATAATTATTTGGTAATCCTTCTCTAGAAGAGTTTTGTTGTGATATTGAGTTGTTATTGTGGCTACCCATACACCGTGCGTGTATGAATTGAAGTGTATGGGTTAGTCGTGAAGAATTAGTGTTGTTCTCCCGGTTCGGTTAGTGGGACGATGTTCGGTTGAGTGACCCGCCAGCTGAGATGCGTTGGCTGGCTGGGCAGGGTGCGGGTGATGGTACCGGGCCTTCGGTTGACTCACTAGTCTCCGGACTGGGTTCAGTGTTCTAGGGATTGGAAAATGACCATAATGCCCTTAAGAGTTCCCGCTCATGTGAGGGCAAAACTATAATCTCACACTTTTCTCCTTTGCCCCTATAAATAGCCCCTTGGGGGTAGAGGGCAAGGGGGAACCATTTTTCATTTCCTCACTTGTAAGCTCTCAATTTCATGCCCTAATACAAACCCTGATTTACGTTGTCGACTGTCTCGCGTGTTCGCGCTCTCGCTCGTTCTCCCCTCGCACGCCCGGAGATCGCTGTAACCGACTGAGGGTGCCACAAATCTACTGTCTAGGCTTATACCTACGACACATATGATCCAAGAAGTCAGGAAAGACAATCGATCTGAATATCAGATTCCTCGATTCACATGTGGTTGTTTGCACGCTCATCAAATACCAACCGGAAGAGGTCGAGGAGTACCTTATGTAGGGCACGCTCCTTCTCTGTACTAAGGACCTCATTCTTATGCCCTACAACTACGGATTCCACTAGATGCTTTTTTGTATCGATCCACAACGTCAACATCTCGTGTACTTCGACTCCAAGAACTACCCACCAGATAATTATGTAGATCTGACAAAGGTGATTAATGGGGCATTAGCAAAGTACGTTTCAAATGGAGGATCGTACAAACAGAAAAGCCCGAACCGACCCACCGATATCATTTCCCGGTAATAATTCCTCCGTCGCCCATGAATAATGCTCTCACACGTTGTGATATGTATTCCATATAGCTAAATTTACCGTGCAAGTAAACAAATTTCTGCAGTGCCACAAGCAGCCGTCCGGTAACAATCAATGTGGGTACTATGTGGCCCAATATATGTTGCAAATTGTTGGCTTTAGTGCAATAGATCCGGAGGTTAGTGTCATTATAGTATATCCAAATACATTTTTCATCATTGTGACATTGTGCCTAACATTTTTTTAATTTCCTTCTACAGATGTTTAAGTTTCCTACAACTTCACTCGACATTGAGATTGTCCAGTATATCTAAAGATGGCTCATAGGGTTCATACATTCGTAGATCATAAAGGAGACCTGAGAATTCTATGATCCCGAGAACTTTGTACCTCGACCAGTTAGTCAAAATAGCTGTTGTGAATGACTTGTCCTTTGGTTTAGTTAGTCAAAACAGTGAATTACTTATTGCTTCATATATCTATTTTATGGTTGAGAATGGTAATTACAAATGTTTGTGTGCTGTGATTTCATTTCTATATATAGTGCTTGCATGATGCATGAACTGTGTGCTTGTATACTGTATGAACTGTGTACTGTGTATGAACTCTCCATATTTTAGGGCAGGCCAGAACAGAGCTTTTGCAAGGTGTGAGAGCTTAACAATACAGACGGCTCTAGAAACAAACAGTCTGAAAAAACTACTTGCCAGCTCGGTATTCCCTTAGTACAGACGGTTCTAATATCAAACCTTCTGTGATAATCATCGTTACAGACGGTTCAAATTTAGAACCGGCTGTGAAAATGATTATTGCAGACGGTTCAGTATTAGAACCGTCTGTGTAAATTCTTATCACAGACAGTTCTATCTACGGACCGTCTGTACAAAATTATTTTACAGACGGTTCTTTCAACGGACCGTCTATACAATTCGTGAACCGTCTGTGTAAATGAATTCTGTAACAGTGTTACCGTACCAGTCGGTCAAGGTCCCAACCGTGGATAAGTAAGATAGATCCACAAAACACAAAAAATTGCACCGAAATTAATTAAGGACAAGACGCGGTATATTTATAACATCATAGTAGTTAATTACAAATATCGTCAGGCGACTACGTACAACTTTATTTCAAGCATATAAATGATGAGTAGGACACACACATACATATTTTATTTTCCAGCAATATATATCGCAGCCAACGTAGATGTAACTGCGAGCATATATAAGCTGTGACAACCGATCCCCCAACGTACGCTCCCAATTATACATGCATGCATGCATATGGGACGTTTATTAAACATTATTAGTTACGATGACAAACTAACATTAACTGACTCAGCACGTGTGTACGCAGACATCACAGGACACGGTCGATCGAGGCTTCGACCCTACTTACTTTGATCCAGTGAGCAAGCGTTGTGCATCGCACATCTTGCAGTTGCAGTCGTTCATTAGCACGCATTCGACGAAGCAGGTCTGTATCTTCTGAGCATTGCCACCTTCTATGATGCACTTTCCTGCGCAAGCGCAGTTCTTGGAGCAGATGCAGGTGTTGGCACCGGGAACCTCGTTTGTCTTTGCGATGCAGGTCTCCCCGACTTTCGGGGCCTCTTGCTCGGCAGCAGCCGCAGCGCTGAAGAGGATGGCCAGCATCACGCCTATGGCAACCATCTTCATCTGAGCACCGGAAGCCATTGATCGAGGCTGAGACTATATGCTATGCTATTCGTGTGCGTGTGTATGGTTGTCAAAGCTGTTGAGCTGTTGATGCTTGTGCGCTGCTCCAAGCCCTTGGTATTTATAGAGAGCAAATGCCCCGTCCTTTCTCTAGCTTCTCCAGAAAAACAAAAAGGAAGAAAAAGGAATAGCACATCCATCGTATCGTTCTTTCCAGATCACACTAGCTAGCTTACCTGGAAAACAGAAACGAGAAGCACATGCTCTGTACCGTTGCGCGTGCAAGCTTAATCTAACAAACGTGGAAGGAAGAAATTAAACTGAATTAATTAATTAGGACATGCCACTGCTACAAAATACCTTATTACAGGCGCTTCAAAAACCCCAAGACAGCAAGAGCCTATGATGACCACCTCTAGAACCACCTATGATGAGGGAATATCACAGGCGGATCTCTACAAGAACCGCCTGAGATGAGGGAGTCATAACGGACGGTTCTTATGGAGATCCGCCTGTGATGGGGAGGTTATTACAGGCGGTTCTTGTAGAGATCCGTTTGTAATGGGGACGGTTCCGCATAAAAACCGCCTATGATTGTCGTAATAGCATACCTAATAATTTTAGATTATTGCGTAGCAGTAGAAAACAAACACACAATACATACACATATCTCATTCATTCACAGTAATTAGAATTGAATCATATGAAATAATAAAAACTTGATACATACACATAAATTGAGTCTCAAAATGAACTCTCTCAGACTCATCAACATCACCAAATAAAGTAATTAAACTCTCAATTTCATCCACCTCATGTCACAAAGTTTACAAAATAATTTAATTCTTAGTAAATTCAGCATCCACATAAAAGTTCACAAAGAAATACATATCACTTCTTAACTAAGACGAACTCGCCTTCCTCCATGTCGTAGACGTGGAATTGGCCATAAGGATTGATAATGTCTCTAATAAGGAACACGGCGATGTGTTCTCTTATCCGGTCCAGTTGAGACAAATCCAATGACGTCTTGGGAATGCCTTTCTGCTGTCGATAGGAATGTATATTAAAGCCATGTACCTACAATGAAGAGAAATATGATAATACTTATCGCAATAGTGCCAAACCTGGACTTCGTTTTTACTAATGTTAGTGAGCATGATTTCCATGTTGTGGCAAATGTAGAAGCCACAAACGCTTGTTCCTCCTTGTTGTTGGTAACACTAGTAATATATACAATTGGTTAGTAGTTGGAGATCATCATTACGACAATTTATGAAAATTCGTATTGAGTATAGAAAGATACATTAAAGCCCTTGTCATTTAAAAGGGGCTAATTGGCGCGTTTTCCTCCGTTCTTGAGATAGCTCTTTCACACCCTACATGAATCGAAATGATTTGTCTTCGGCATTGCAACATGAAAGTAGTGAACGGTAGGTTTCACTACTACAAAAAAAGTCATCCTAGACCCTACCATCACTGATGGGTAAGAAATATCTGTCAGTGATGAAAACCCTCAGTGACGGGTTTTGATGAAAACATCATCACAGACGGGCAAAATAAATACCTGTCAGTGATGTCGAGCATATCACTGACGGGTAATAAAAAGACCCGTCCGTGATGTGAACCCCACCAACTCGAAAATTTCAGAACCCAAAATTTTGTCATCACGAACGGGTTGTTTTCTCACCCGTCACTGATGAGTTCTACTCATCACTGACGGGTTGAAAAGAGATCCGTCATGATGTGAACCCCACCAACTCGAAAATTTCAGAACCCAAAATTTTGTCATCACGGACAGGTTGTTTTCTCACCCGTCAGTGATGACGTTTTCATAGGTAATGAAAAGTCATCATGGACGGGTAGAAAAAGTACCCGTCAGTGATAACTCATCAGTGACGGGTGAGAAAACAACCTGTCCGTGATGACAAAATTTTGGGTTCTGAAATTTTTGAGTTGGTGGGGTCCACATCGTGGATGGGTTTCTTTTCAACCCGTCAGTGATAATTACCCATCACTGATAATACGAGTCATTACTGACCTTTAGTTGCTGACGGGCCAAAAACCTGTCACTGATGTGGGTTTTTGGCCCGTCAGTATTGACATGTTCTGTAGTAGTGTTTGTATATGTTGAAAATATGCTTACTTGCTCATAAATCTTTCAAGTATTTCAATGTCAAAATTTGCTCATTTAATGAATCCATAAACATCAGCCTTGGATGGTGTGGTATAAGGACAACAAGAATCCAATGCTCTCTGCATTTAGTCTCAATGGTTAGTAAATTCACGTTATTTTGGTAAAATTACCAATAGCCTGGGATGGTGAAGTAGGTAGTGCGATACTTACGCCTCGTTGTACGGAAAAAGTATGAATTTCTTATCTTGTTGAGCAAGTAAGGCGTTTAGCACTTACTCGGCAATAAAGTCTTCCGCATCTAGGATCATCCATGATGAGACAATGTATGGGTCGAGGAACCCTATTTTTACGTGTTTTCTTCTGATTTGTTCAATCATCATCCTACACATAAAGAATGTATGGGTAACATATATGTGGATATAGTACGTATAACACGAATGTTGACCGTGATTGTGAATACTTACAGTGTGTAGCATCTGATGAGAGAGACTTTGAGGGACCGGAGGTTGTATAGTTCCCACAAGTCCACGAAGTTCACAAAGAACTGACAGTTCTCAAAGTCGTGGTGGAAATGTCCCTTACTGAAGTCCACCTTCAGGGTTGTGGTCCGTTGATTCTTTGGCTTCTTGACCTTCTTGAGGTATTACTCGTGCAGCTCGCAGGTATATTTTCCGAGGGCATTGAGTGCCTCTGGCGATTTGAGCCATGGCTCTCCTTCAATGTATTTATCTACTAATGGTGCGAAGGGGAACTCTTCTTCAATGTAAAGGTGTGGTTCCTTCAGCAACTTCGCCTTCGACTTAATACGTACTTCTAGGCAACTTGTTTCTCTCTAGAAGTATGTCTGCTATGAGACTTAACACCTCCGGGAGGCCTCGAACTCAGGGATGGCGGAGGTTGGCTCCCCCGAATCATCCTCAGATGTCTTCGTGCCGCTCTTCTTTCCCATTTTCCTTCGGCTCATGGGTCGGGGAGAAGTGGAGGCGGGAAGGGTTGAGGGAATGGCGAGGAAGAAGATCGGTGGGAATGCTAGGCGACAGAGAGAATGTGCGCAAAAAACCCCAACCCTTGGTTTCTTAAAGGATTCAATTTTTCGCCGGACCGGGCGCGGTTAACGGCACGATCTGTTCCATCGCATTTAATGCGGGCAGTGCTTTTTTCCGCATACGAGACGTTGCGCAGGAAAAAGAGGGTCTGACAGACCCACGTCTCCGATAAGCGCGCTGTGTTATGGCTAACGTCAGCGCAGTAAGAGGAAAAGATTCTTCATCACCACGCGAAATTTCCGCCACGACGGTTCATTTTTCTAGAAATCCGTCAAGCAGACGCGTGTCCGTGATCGACGGATCAGATCAACTCAGAAAGACTTTGGATTTTCCAATATTTATTCCGATAGATTTCTCGTGACTACTCGGTAGGCAGCAAACCTACTCGGGAAAGTTATCGATAAGGAAAACCCGGTTCCCCTACTCGGAAGCTGCTTCCCGAGAAGGGCAGGATTTTTACAGAGCCGTTATGACTTCACTTCACGTACTGATGGGGGGCTTGATGACGTATAGTACGGTATCCCGTATATTAGGGGGTATCCGTATACAATTCCCTGGGTTGCCGGAAGGTACCGCGTATTTAGCAAACGTCCTGGGATGATAAGGCAATCCCTCGTAAGAAAGGAAGACATTCCTCCGAATAGGAAGTCTATCCCGAGATTTAAGGGATACAAGAGTCCTACCCTGGTATAAGTCCAGGGATGGTACGACTAGATGAAGCCCCCCTATAAAAGGGTTCGCAACCCCATGGGGGAAGACAAGCTCTTTCAGATCCACGAGTTCCAGAAGACGAAGCCTACAACTGCCCGAAGGAGTCGAGCACGATAGGATTAGCCAGATTAGTCTACGATTAGGCTCGGATAAGGACTTCGGGAGCAACCGCCTCGGATAATAAAGTCATCCGAGGCGGTTGTTATGTCACAACCGCCTCGAACATATATCGGAGGCGGTTGTGAATACACAACTGCGTCGAATAAGGAAACCCAAAAATTTCAGAATCCCGCCAACTCTAAAGTCATCCAAGGCGGTTGTTATGTCGCAACCGCCTCGGATATGCACCTTATCCGAGGCAGTTATGTATTTACAAGTGCCTCCGATGTGTTCAAAACCCAAAATTTCAAAATCCCGCCAATTTTGAAGTTTCAAAATCCAAAATTTTAGAATCCCGTGGGGTATATAATCATCACCTCAATGCATCCCTCCACTCAAATCTACATCTAGAATTTCTTCTTCTCCCTTGCCCCTTTTCACTCTCCTCTCCTCCCTCCTTTCCACCCTTCTCCTCTTATCCTTCCCATCAAAATCCACCGCAAGGATATCTCCTCTTCACGTCGACATCCTCATAGGAATATGGTGGAGGCTACACGAGAGATTTGCTTGGATTCAAGGTAAGGAAGGCCCTCCCCACTCAAGTTTTGTGCCTTTTGGGCTCATTTTCGATCCCTCTCCTCTTCACGTCACTATCCTTGTAGGTTTATCAGATGCGCATCGTCGACATCTTCATTTTGAGTGGTCGTGGAGCCAAAACGGATATCGTATGCAAAAGTTAGAGCCGTTTTAGTGAAACCCTATCCGGCACTGCTGGGTAGGTTTTTTTTTAAAACGGCTGGTATCTTATCCGAGGCGGTTGTAAAATTCTAACCGCCTCGGATATCTATATCCGAGGCGGCTGTAAAATTTTAACCGCCTCGGATATCAGATATCCGAGGCGGTTAAAAAAATTTAACCGCCTCGAATATCAGTTATCCGAGGCGGTTAAGAAAATTGAACCGCCTCCGATAAGTGCATATCCGAGGCAGTTGCATAACCGCCTCCGATGCATGCCTCCATATCCGCAACCACTCGGTGGAGGCGGCTGCTATAACCGCCTCGGATGTGCTATTTTAACTGCCTCGGATATTGATTTTTGTACTAGTGGAACCTGTATAAAAACGGCTGTCCCCTGCTGTCAGATCTCTTGGCCTTGGGCCCTAGAGGTCCCTACCCCCCAGTATCAACACTCCACGAATACCGTAAGATTGCCGATTCACCGATCGTCGACAGCTCCTTTCCAACGTTCTCCCGGAGGGGAACGTCTTGCCTACAAGCACTTACAGGGCGAAGAAGGTTATATGCCCTCTCGGATTGGATGTTAAAAAATTCCATGCGTGTCCAAACGACTGCATCTTGTACCGCAAAAGAGTACGTAGACCTACGAAGATGTCCGGTGTGCAAGACATCCCGGTACAAGCGTATTGCAAACCAGCTCGATTGTGACGAGGACGACGATGAAGTGAAGGGCCCCCCTACGAAGGTTTGCTGGTATCTTCCTGTTCTTCCCCGTTTGAAGTGGTTTTTTGCCAACAAGAAAGATGCAAAACAAATGCGTTGGCATAAGGAGGGTCGAATTGAAGATGGAATCTTGAGGCACCCTGCCGATGCATGCCAATGGAGGGCAGTGGACGATGCATTTCCTGATTTCAGGGAGGAGACGAGAAACATAAGGTTTGGGATGAGTACGGACGGGATCAATCCATTCGGCAACATGGGTAGTAGACACAGCACATGGCCAGTCCTTCTATGGATGTACAACCTTCCTCCATGGCTGTCGATGAAGCGCAAGTATATACACCTCTCCGTACTCATCCAAGGGCCGAAGCAACCTGGAAACGATATTGACTTGTACATGCAGCCAATGAAGGAGTAACTAGAGACACTCTGGCACCAGGGGGCTGAGGTTTGGGACGCTGATAAAGTAGAGTATTTCCAGCTACGAGCTATGTTGTTCACTACGGTCAATTACTACCCAGCGCTTGGAAACTCGTCTGGCCAGAGTGTGAAAGGATACGAAGCTTGTGTCTTGTGCCAAGAAGAGACAGTGAGTTTATTCTTACAGAACTCGAGGAAAATCGTGTACATGGGTCACCAAAGGTGGCTGGCCAAAAACGATCCATGGAGGCAGTGCCCAATTAAGTTTAACGGAGAAGTGGAAAATCATTCGAAGCCGGTGGAGAAGACCGGTGCACAGATATACGAGATTGTCAAGGATATCGAGATTGTACCCGGAAAGACACAAGAGCTAAGACCGGGCATCTGGAAGAGGAAGTCGGTATTTTGGGACCTGCCTTACTAGCAAGTTCTACACACCCGTCACAGTATTGATGTCATGCATGTCGAGAAAAATATGTGCGACAGCTTGGTTGGTATTTTGCTGAACATTCCAGACAAGACAAAAGATGGTGTCAAGACACGGCTTGACATGGAACAGATGGGCGTCAGATCAGAGCTGTGGTCCAGACAGATAACGTCAAAGACAAACAAGGGTGATTTCAGAGTCCAGACGTGCCTACCTCCCGCCTGTTACACTCTGAGCAAAGCAGAGAAGAAGAGATTGTGCGAGTGTCTTGCTAGGGTGAAAGTTCCTTCCGGATATTCGGCAAACATAAAGAAACTTGTATTTTACCTTGATTCTCTCAGGCGCGGAGAAGGACTACCCCCTAGGGACTTCTCCAAGATTCAGCGGTGCGTTGACGAGGCGTACGCCAAATTTAGGGCAATGGGAGGGACGGCGCGCTAGAAAAAGTCAAATCCTAGGCTCAGCCATGCGTTTGACTTCCCGTGCAGGCAGCAGCCGGCAAATAGCGTGACATGTGGGTTTTGTGTGTACGCGCACATGGACGCGATGGTTCGTTACTACAACCCACTTTGCAGTGAAAAAGACTTCAAGAACTACCTGACTCTCGACTACGACTACTTACGAGATCAATGCCACATGAGAGATGTCTTTGCGTACTTCTTGAACCAATATGTCATCCGACCAGGCGGTGAATTTTACGCCGGCGTAGAGTTGCCTCCCACCTCCAGAAAATGTTGACTTATTCATAACTTAGTTCATATTTGTATACTCTATTCTCTTCAATGCAACGTGAATTTCATTTCGATTTGTAACTCCGTTCTCTTCAATGCCGCATGAGAGATGTGTTTGCATTTCGATTTGTGAATTTCAGATATTTGTGAATGTGTTGTAAATGTGATGCTATGTGATGTTGTTATTTCAAATATTTGTGATGTGTATACTTTGTGCCTGTGCCTTGCAGCTGGGGCTGCTGAGAGGTTGTGTAGCTAGGGGGCTGCACAGCTGGGAATTTTTTTAGAGGGCATGGCTAGCAAATCCTGAGGCTAGCCAGCAAAATAGGTTTATGGAGGAATCAGGACAGGATCATCACTGACGGGCGCAGATACACAACAGTCAGTAATAAGAGTGATCACTGACGGGCAACTTTAAAGAATCGTCAAAGGTAAGACTCATCACTGACGGGCATAAGTATATAGCCCGTCAGTGATAACTTCCAGCTCTGACTGGTCGTAGCGAATCACGCGTCACAGGTAGGCACTTATCTCTGACGGGCACCGGCTAGTGACCGTCAAAGGTAGAGATCATCACTGATGGTCGTCTGGAACTTACCCGTCAGAGATGTGTGCTACATTTCGATCATGCGGACCTCTCCCACGGTTATCCCTGACGGGTTCCAATTCCCGCCAGTCAGAGATAATGTGCTATCTCTGACGGGTGAGCCGCCTGTCAGAGGTAACTTGTGTTACCACTGACGATTGGTTGCTGACGGGCACTAGTACAGAATCGTCTATCCGAGGCGCCATATCCGAGGCGGTTAGGCAAAAACGCCTCCAATAACTGATATCCGAGGCGGTTATAAATATCCAACTGCCTCAGATAACGAGCTCGGGAGCAACCGCCTCGGATAACGATCTCATCCGAGGCGGTTATATAAACGCAACCGCCTCCTTTATAATCCGTGGCGGTTGATAATTTTTGACCGCCTCCTTTAAGTCCAATTTCCGAGGCGGTTATATATTGTAATCTGCCTCAGATAACTCAGCAGATATGGGAGGCGGTTGATTATATATAACCGCCTCCTTATAGTTGATATCCGAGGCACTTGTTTAGATTTAACCGCCTCCAATATGGTTCACAGTATTAATGGTGCTACCCAAGCAGACATACGACCGTGTCATAAGTGTGGCGATATGCTGGCAATTTTTTGAGCGATTTGCTGGCGATTTTTCAGTGGATAAGCTGCATTTGGAAGAGTAGTTGGAGATAATACATCTTTGTTGAGTAGCAAAGGTTAGTATTTAGTTTTTGAATCATTTATCCAATAGTTTGGTGATATGGCTTGTTTCTTTGGACATTTGAGAATATTGAATTATATGACACATTTAGATTCATGGGATATTTGATTCATTATTGTATGTTCGAATGCGTACCAATTATGAGTTAAGATATGCAAATTTTGGAGGAATTTTGTGGCTAAAATGGAAAATATGAACAAATGATGACTTAATTTTTATGGCTTAATATTTATATGCAAAAAATGGTACTTTCTTTAGTTAGTTTTTAGTAATTGAGGAGAGTCGACATGTATAGGTTAGTTAGATGAGTTAATTACTTAGGTTAGTTAATTATATTAGTTAATTAGCTGGGTTAGTGATTATTTTTAGAATTCGATTAGGTTAGTAAATTAAGAAATGTTACAGTCATGTCACGAAGTCGACGCACTTCATATTTGTAAGTAAAATTTAAACTTTCTATATGCACAGCTCAGATGGATCGATCGTGGATGTATGGAGCTCGCAACTCAGATACGTATAGAGATGGAGTGAGAGCATTTATGGCAGCTGCTGAGGCGGACATGTTGAGAGAGGGTAGAACTGACACGTATTGTCCGTGCCTAGACTGCGGTAACGTAAGGATTTTTGAGCTCCATCATATTGAGTACCACATATTCAAGAGAGGTTTTACGGCAGGGTATTCAACTTGGACCAAACACGGTGAAGATCAGTCGTAGTATCAGATGATGATATCTGTGCCGATGAAGAAGCAACCGATATGCCATTTGACCTTGGTTGTGAATCACATCATGAGATCCCTGATGACCCCGTCGACTCGATGCCTGAGCTGGACCAGATGTTGCGTGATTTCGAAGGGCATGAAATGGACAGAGAGTACCAACAATTCGTAGGCTTGATGGGGGCCTCGGAGAAACCGTTATTCGAAGGATGCAAGGCTAAGTTCACTCTGTTACATGCCGTTCTTGAACTATTGAAGCTGAAGGCGAGCAACAGCTGGTCCGATAAGAGTTTCAACGAGTTGTTGAGCCTTCTAGGTGACATGCTTCCGGAGGGGAATGAGTTACCGATAAACACATACAGAGCGAAGAAGGTGCTTTGTCCGTTGGGACTGGAAGTTGAAAAGATACATGCATGTCGGAACGACTGTATCCTATACCGGAAAGAGTTTGGGAAGCTACATTCATGCCGTGTGTGCAAGGCTTCTCGGTACAAGGGTAAGATTGGAGCAGAAGGAGCAGAGGAATCTATCGAGGTGACGAAGGGGACTCCTGCGAAGGTTGCTTGGTACCTGCCTGTAATCCCGCGCCTGAAGCGTTTGTTTGCAAACCCGAAGGAAGCAAAACTGTTTCGCTGGCATGCGGAAGAGCGGAAGACTTCTGATGGAAAGCTAAGACACCCTTCCGATGCTATCCAGTGGAGAAATATCGATAGGAAGTATCCTCTTTTTGCTACGGAAACCAGGAACGTAAGGTTCGCACTGAGTACAGATGGAATGAACCCATTTGGCAACATGAGCAGTCAACACAGTACCTGGCCCGTACTTCTCAGTATGTACAACCTACCTCCCTGGGTTTGTATGAAAAGGAAGTACATTATGATGTCCATACTTATCGAAGGGCCCAAGCAACCTGGAAACGACATCGACGTATATTTCCAACCGTTGATCGATGACCTACAAACACTGTGGAACACAGGGGTGCATGTATGGGATGCGGATAAAAGAGAATACTTCACTCTGCGGGCCATGCTGTTCTGCACGATCCAAGACTTTCCCGCTCTCGGCAACACATCCGGTCAGACGGTGAGAGGACACAAAGCTTGTGTCGTATGCATGGAGAATACCGTGAGCCTACGTCTCAGGAATTACGGGAAAGAGGTGTACATGGGTCACCGGCGATTCCTGCCTATTAGGCACCGTTACCGGAGGTGGAAGTCACAGTTCAACGGGAGCACAGAGAACAGTACGAAACCAATGCCGTTTAGCGGTGCAGAGATATTCGAGAAGGTTAGCAATGTCAACGTCGTGCTTGGAAAGGGTCAGAAAAAAAAGGCTGCAGATGAGTGTGCATACTGGAAGAAGCGATCGGTGTTCTGGGACCTACCATACTGGAAGGATCTAGACGTCAGGCACTGCATTGATGTGATGCACATAGAGAAGAATGTATGTGACAGCGTGCTGGGTCTACTGCTAAACATGAAGGACAAGACGAAGGATGGCGTTAAGGCCCGACTTGACATGGTTGATATGGGAATTAGGCCCGAGCTGGCGCCCGTACTTCTGCCTACGGGAAGACATACATCCCCCCTGCTTGTTACACTTTATCGAAGGCCGAGAGAACCGAGTTCTGCAAGTTCTTGCATGGCGTGAAGGTTCCGTCGGGGTACTCCGCCAACATCAAGAGGCTCGTCTCGATGCAGGAGTTGAAACTAATCGGCATGAAGTCTCATGACTGCCATATTATGATGACACAGATGCTCCCAATTGCAATCAGGAATATTCTACCAGCTAACGTCCGAGAATCAATCACCAACTTGTGCTTCTTCTTCAACAAGATTTCACAGAAGGTGATGGACGTGTTCGAACTAGATGACCTGGAGTTAGCGGCGGTGGAGACTGTCTGTCAGCTAGAGATGTATTTTCCCCCGTCTTTCTTCGATATAATGGTGCATCTCATCGTCCACATTGTGCACGAAATCAAGATGTGCGGGCCCGTCTTCCTTCGGAGCATGTACCCGTTCGAAAGATTCATGGGAATCTTGAAGCACTACGTGCGAAACAGGTATCGACCGGAGGGAAGCATCGTCGAAGGTTACGGTGCGGAAGAGGTTGTGGAGTTTTGTGTTGACTACATGGAGTCGAACCAACCGATTGGGGTGCCACGCTCTCGGCACGAAGGCAGGCTTGATGGTGTTGGGACCATCGGAAAGAAATCTATAACGGCCGATCAAGCTGCACATGCTCTTGCTCATTTCACGGTGTTGCAACACACGACAGCCGTTGCCCGGTACATGGAGGAGCACATGGCAAAGTTAAGGCAAGACCACCCAAATAGAACCGATGCTTGGAGGACGCTCAAGCATAACAGAGAATTCAACAAGTGGTTCAAGGAGCGTCTTCGTCTAGGTGCCTCTACCGACCCGCTAACCTGGTATGCGAAGGGCCCAACCTTCGAAGTCGTCACTTGGCAAGGATATGACATTAACGGATATACATTCTACACGAGGGATCAAGATAAGAAAAACACATTTCAAAATAGTGGGGTCCGCATAGAGGCTTCTGACTTGAGCGGAAAACGGAGCTGGTACTATGGGTTCATCGAGGATATCTGGGAATTGGACTATGTGTACTTCAAATTTCCATTGTTCCGGTGCCGTTGGGTCAATCTTCAAGCTACGAAGGTCGATAAGTACGGCTTCACAATAGTAGACCTTGAACGTGTTGGATTTAAAGATGAGCCATTCATTCTAGGCAATCAAGCTCATCAGGTGTTTTATGTCACCGATCCGGCAAAGAAGAATCATCACATCGCCCTACAGGGTAAAAGGAAGATTGTCGGAGTTCAGGGTGTGGTGGATGAGGATGAATACAAGATCTTTGAAGATGCACCTTCGATGCAACATAGCATACGAGACCCTATTACGGACGAACCTAACGAGGCATGGTACGTGCGGGAAGATCATCAAGAAGGCCTAGAGTTCGATGAGGAAATACCTCGCAAAAAGAAAAGAACAAGAAAGCGGAGGCAATGACATGCAACAACATTTATGTGCAAATGACATGTCTAATTGTTGTTGCCTAATTCATGTGCACTTGTATATACTTGAGATGAGTATGTGTTTGTCCTGTATTTAGGTGGTGTTTGAGAAACATAAACGAGATGGTTGGAACAAGAAAACCGCCTCCTTTTATTAGTGGGTTGAAAAATCCTATTTGTGGTCTTTTAATTCGAAAAAATGCAAACCAAGTCTGAAAAGCATGAAACTTCGCATGGTGTCATTATATGAGATCAATAAGCTGTGGTAAAAATTTGGCATTTTTCTGAATTCGTTTGCTATATTTAAGACATTACTGAATTTCTATGCATTTAGTACACAAAAAAGAAACAAAGAAAAATAAAGAAAGAAACAAAAAGGAAATAAAGAAAAACCCGGCTGCAGAACTCTAAAAGCTCGGTACCCTTACTTCTACAACTTTCCTTCAGTAGCCCAGCGGCAAGACTAGGAGGGCACACCCTACAGGTCTCGGGTTCGAGCTTGGAAACCACAATTTTTGCCTTGAAAAAATAAAAGGAGGCGGTCGGGTAAACGTAACCGCCTCCTTTTAGGACAAAAATCAGGCGGTCGGGTAAACGTAACCGCCTCCTTTTAGGACAAAAAAGGAGGCGGTCAGATACACGTAACCGCCTTCTTTTAGGGAAAAAAGGAGGCGGTCAGATCCACGTAACCGCCTCCTTTATATGTAAAAGGAGGCGGTCAGATCCACTTAACCGCCTCCTTTTAGTTGCATATAAACTCAAACCGCCCGCGCGTTAACTCCAAACCCGTCGTCTCCAAGAAGCCGCCCTTGCCCACGTTTGAGAACCGCAAGCCGCCGTGCCCCCGGACAAGCGCCTCCGCGCCCCGTCGCCGCCGCCCCGTCCTCCCCAAGCGCCGCCGCCATCCTCCCCGAGCGCCGCCCGTCCTCCCGGAGCGCCGCCCCGTCCTCCCCGAGCGCCGCCCCCTCAAGCTCTCCCGCCGCGCCGTCCGCGCCCACCTCTCCCTCCGCAGCACCGAGCTCCGAGCTCGCCGGCGTCCTCCTTCAAGTCCAGCACGCCGCCGGCTCCGCCCTCAACTGCGACGACGATCCCGACGGCCTTCTCGCCGCCACCACCGACGGGGTGAGCCCGCTTGCTCCAGCGCATTCTCCCCTAGGGCTAGGGCTGCATTGTTCTACTGGGCCGCATTGCCTCATTTTAGGTTTTCTGTACTAGTGATTGCAGCAAAAATTATTGTTATTAGAACTACGAGTTAGTATTCTTCCTGTATTTCAGGGTTTGCTGGTATTAGAAACACTCATGTTGGTTATGTCCGATGACGGCCATCCTGCTTAGTTAGTGTGGCCATTCCAGGACCTGATTGTAGTACTGTTCATTTTAGCATTAGTTCAAGGATATGCAATCCTACTATACTCTAATTGGAGCAACTAATAATGGTAATCAAAGGTGTGCATATGATGCTAATCTTATAGCTTGTTAATAAGTGTATTGACTTTTCATAAGTTTCCCGATGTCTACACCAAAAATGACTGTGCTGATGATTTCCTTTACTCACTTGACATGTGGTCATGGCTATTAGTGTTTTGTTTAGCTTACTTATATCCTATCCATATGCATAGATGATCTATGATAATTTGGGATAGAACTTTACCTTGTCTTTAAACTGAATGAGGTTTGCTTGAGCTTCCCAAAGTCTTGGTATGGTTGCCCTTGATCTAGTGGTGGCCTCCTAAATACTTGGCTTACTCCTCCTCCTCCATCTTGTATTTGGTTGCCTTCTTGACAAAGGAATTTTGACCCTGGTCAAAACTTGTGAGCTATAGATATAGTATGGGATTATAGTATGTTTTAGGGCATTTTTCATCCTAGACAACACATGGATTAAGATAATTTCTTTTATTCATTATAGAGCCCTATGTGTTTACTTACTTCAGGATTGGTAAACCCTAGCAGAATTTTTATATTGTCCCTATATGAAATCGGCATGAAGTCTCATATGACCTTTGTATTAGAATGGAGACGAACTCCCCGCCGCTGTCCCCTACGGTATCGCCGTCAGGATCGCCTACGGGATCGCCAAGACCCTCGGCATCGTCAGGAAAGACTTCATGGAAAGCAAGGAAGCCATCTGGGAGGCCGAAGGGCAGATGGGTTGTCAGTTGCTTGGATCCGGTG
Organism: Stipa capillata; assembly: GCA_019208055.1. Classification (NCBI taxonomy): domain Eukaryota; kingdom Viridiplantae; phylum Streptophyta; class Magnoliopsida; order Poales; family Poaceae; genus Stipa; species Stipa capillata. Next base: position 83,755 of record JAGXJF010002574.1, read on the forward strand.
ACGGGAGTTCCTGAGCCGGACGAAACACGGAAGAAGTGGCGGACGTTATGCGGGGTGGTCGCCCGTTCTAGGGTTAGGATCACCCTCGCCGATTGGGGCGAGATGACAAGGGAGGAGCGGAGGAGTCTGTTTGACGAAGTGAAGAGCTCCTTCATGTACCCAGACGAGGTTGAAGCCGAATTCTTCCGAGCAACTATATTGATGATCGGGAAGTGTTGGAGGAATTTCAAGCATAGACTGGTCAGCAACTATCTGAAGAAAGATAAGTCGCCTTGCCATGCATACCCGGAAATTACGGAAGAAGATTGGACGGAATTCTGCGCGTTGAAGACTTCTGAAGAGTTCCAGGCAGAGAGCCAGAAGGGGCAGGAGCTAGCCAGGAGGAACAAGCACCCGCATTATCTCGGTACCTTAGGGTACGTAGGTGCTAAGAAGAAGTGGGCGAAGGAGGATGAGGAAGCAGAGAAGCACGGACAACAGCCGGCGTTCTCGGATTTCAGCGACAGCCGCGTCCGGGACTGGTGCAGGGCGAGATCGAAGGTGGATTCTCGTGGTCAACAAGTCTAGAGAAACACAGGAGACGAGGAGGTCTATCAGAGAATGCTCGGGCTGAATGAGCAGGCTTCTCAAGGGTCGTTCGTCCCAAGTCGGGAGAAAGACATACTCACCGAGGCCATCGGCACCAGGGAGCCCTATGGACGCACCAGGGGTTTCGGAAATCTGGCTACATGGGGCAAGGCCTTCACCGGCGATACGCAGGAGGCACGTCGGTAGAGGAAGAAAGCTAAAGCCGAGCAGATGAAAGCTGAGATACGGTCGTCCCTTGAGGCGCAATTTGAAGAAAGGATGAGAGCCATGGAGGAGCGGCTTTCAGCACAGTACCTGCAGGACAAGGCGCAAGCCGCTAGTCCGGGTGGCCTCCGGAGTAGCTGCGGGTCAGGTCCGGATGAATGCTCTCCAATCGATCAGATAACAGTTCCGGCGCGGTGCAAGCTGCAGATACAGTTCGCTACGACGAACTTCGCAATGGACGCCGCCTACGGTCAGGTGTGGCCGACTCCTCCTGGATCGGTGATACACTGTGTCCCGTTAATGCCAGGTTTCGCACGAGTGCAGGTTGAGTCAATCAACCCGACATTTGCTAACTGTCCCTTGCCGAACGCGCGGGAGTCCGATGAGATGCAGTTGCTAAGCGACGCGGTCGGGTCATTCGTCTAGTGGCCAAAGAAGGACATAGTCCTCGAATCAGCCCTGACCGTAGCGTCCAATCCTCAAGAGCAGCCGGATGTGGGGATGATGACGTTTTCACCGGTGATTGATCTATCTCCACCGGCGGTTTCATATCGGCTCCCCGTTACTCCACCATTGCCAATAGTCCCTGTACTCCCGGCAGAACCACAGGTGGCGAGTTCACGGCCAAGTCGTGTTCGAGCAAGGAGTTCAGGGGCCACATCCAAGCTGAAACAAGTCAGGGGCAAGAAGTCAGGGAAGAAAGGGGCGGATGATGTCGAATATCCTATGGCAGAGCTAACTCGCCAACACGTGCCGGGACAACCCATGGTCGAGGCTAACGTGAACCTGGGCGTTGCCGGCAAGATACTTCACGATCATTACCTCGAGATGTCAAACAGGCCGTTCCCGGATACAGAGGTCGGCCTCGTAGTCTGCTTCAAGGACGAAGATTTCAAGCACCGTCAGGGTAACATGTTTCCCGTGGACTTTAGTGATATCTTTGACATGTTCCAATTCCGTGAGCTGGACGCCTCGCTCATGAGATGCTTCACGCTGTAAGTACTTACAACACAGCTATTGTCTCTTTTATCACCGCTAATGGCCTGCAATTTAACTCATTCTTCTCTTATACTCAGATACATGATTGATCTGAGCGAGAAAAGAAAGATACATAACTCCGTGGGGTTCGGCGACCCACATTTGATCTCGGCCCAAAGCCTCGCAGCAAATAGGAACCTGGTGCGCGATTACATCGTCCATTTACTCCATCAGTACTCTGCACGAGATTCCATCCAGGTTGCCTATAATATCGGGTAAGTCACGTCCTTAGCAAATGCTCATCATTCGACGGCTAAATACGTAATAACTTCGTATCGTATAACCAGGGGTCATTGGATCCTCCTTGTGATCGTGCCGAAGTGGAATAGGATCTATTACCTTGATTCCATGAGGCGTAGCGCTGACAGTCGCAAGCAAGCGTACGTCGATATCATGCGTCTACTCGACGAGTGAGTACCAAAACATTCGACTTCGCCCATTCCTATTCTTTCTTATTCCGAAACGAAAAGACAGTTCGATGCTAATTGTTTTCAATCACGTAGAGCGTTCGCCACGTACGTCGAACAAGGAGGGAGGCACAAGGAAGGAAAGAAGGCCGAGTTATGCCATGACTCCAAGTTTAAGGTATTTCGTAACGTCCTTGACTCCTCCAAATAATGCCATCGTACTTCTGCCCTCATATACCTAATCGTTATCCCTTTTGTAGTGCCGGCAACAACTCGAAGGGTCCGACCTCTGTGGGTATTACGTGTGTTATCACATGCTAGCCCTTTCCAGCAACGCAAAGTACGGTGATCTAACGGTACGAAACCATCGCCACTAGTAATCCTCAGTGTTTACTCATGCTATTCGCCTTGATTGTAAGCTTCATGTTTGCAGGAAGGGGCAAAAATCATGTCAATCAAACAGTTGGAACAGTTGGACCTCGCTCATGTCCGCTCGCACATCGCTCAGTTCCTAAACAATGAGGTCATTAATCCCAAAGGACGCTTCAGTGCCTCGGCGCCAAGTTAGGAATTAGGGTTACGATTACTTAGAACATTGTTTAGGTTTCTAGTTAGGTCATTAGTTAGGTTTTAAGTTCGGAAGCTTCAAACTTTGTAATTATATTTCGAACTTGTGGTCTCCAATGATAAGTGCACTTGGAGTTTGTAAATGCCATGTTTACTTTTTCTCTCGGTCATGAAGCATATATGGGTATGGGTGTCTTTAAATTCTATCTTTTTCTTGTGAATCTCACTGTTTAACAAATGAGACTTCTTTATCAACAGATATCGTGTACGGAGGCTGCGGCGATTGGTTCTATTCATGTGAAGAACTTAAGAGGGGTTTAGTTTTTCGAATTTTATCAATATCTTTGCTGTGAATTGAGCATATGTCACAAGTGAACAAGTTTTGTAATATCACTTATATGCGTATGTATGTGAATTTGAAGTTTATGTCTTGTGATTGATGCGAGAATGAATGATTGAATAGCTAGTGTGCAATATAAATCTGTTACGTACCTGCTGTGGTGTGCTGTGCAATCTGCAATTTTTGATTTTTCAGGGAGCCTAGCAAATCAGGAAATATAATGCCTGTTTAAAAACATATCCGAGGCGGTTAAATTCTTATGACTGCCTCGGATAAGCCCTAAAAGGAGGCGGTTAAGTTATACGGACTGCCTCGGATAAGCCCTAAAAAGAGGCGGTTAAATTCTTATAACTGCCTCGGATAATTCCTAAAAAGAGGCGGTTTAAATTATTATAACTGCCTCGGATAAGCCATAAAAGGAGGCGGTTATGTTCTTATAACTGCCTCGGATAATTCCTAAAAAGAGGCGGTTAAATTATTATAACTGCCTCGGATAAGCCATAAAAGGAGGCGGTTATGTTCTTATAACTGCCTCGGATAATGCCTAAAAGGAGGCGGTTATAAAAAGTCAACCGCCTCGGATATGTCTAATCCGAGGCGGATGAATAACCGCCTCCTTTTGCGTGCCCCATATCCGCAACCACTCCGTCGAGACGGCTGCTATAACCGCCTCAGATGTGCTATTTCAACCGCCTCCTTTTAGGTTTTCTGTACTAGTGGGGCTCCTCCCCCGTCACAGATGGGTGATATCTGCCCGTCAGTGATAACCTTTTCTGTACTAGTGAATGATATCACATTGTATACTATTTGACTAAACTTGGATAGAGTGTCAACATATTCCTGGTCAACCATCCAAGCAGACTCTTTGTCCACGTAAATTTAACAATCATCGAAATATTTTCTCACCTAGGTAGCAAAATGTGCATCCTGCTACCATAGATTTTCTACATATATATCTTTCTGCGCCTATTTCCTGAACAGCTAAACACACAAGCAGACAAGCGCATGTGTCCAGTGCACGGCCTTGGACTTTTGTTGATGCTCGTACCCACTCAAAGCTTTCCCACGAAACACGTATTAATGTGTATACTCTAATTAAATTTGGCATACCATATTAATCCTAGGTATCTAGCTAACGCGGGTAGATATCGATGATCACCCTCACTAAGCCACCGGCGAGTCCTTGTACTTCGTATCCATGACATACGTAGGAGATTAATCTATAACATAGTGAACCTGATGTATACGATCAAACATTATATATAGTTGAGCACACTACTCTCTGTTTGGAATTTAGTTATATTTCATCACGGAGGTTGCATGCGACGATCACTCTCGCTCCGAGTAACAACAGTTGTCCACCCTACGAAACAAGACATGCGATGCTTCGTCACACGAAATAAGACATGTTGTGTTTCATAACATACCTACAGCAAAGGAGTATTCAAGATATTAATTCTAATGTGTTACAGCCAGGTTATATGAGATTTGCAAGTATTGTTTCACCTAGGTGTTGATAAGAAGAAAAAGAAATACACGGAACACTTACTCAAATATAGTGTAACAAAAGCCAATACGGCTGTTTTGTTACCATGACATTACTGGTTGTGGAAAATGCACGCTAGGCTCTATTGTTCTGAAGTACTCCCTTGCTCTGAGTAGTAACAACTCTCTACCCTCCCTATAAAACAAGACATGTTGTGCTTCACAACACACACCAAAAGAGCATTTGCGATATTTTTATGTTTTACGGCCAGGTACGTTATATCTGATTTGCAAGCATTGTTAACGTTTCACCTAGATGCTTAACAAAAGAAAAATAAAATACATGGAACACGGTGCAACGGATGTACCTGAGCCGTCAGGTGTGTACGAGGTTGCCATGTAGCAAGATGGGCGTGTCCACCGGCTCCAGCTGGTGGGTACACCTCTGACGAACACGATAACTGTGAGATGTTTTTTTGGCCATGCAGATGGCTGGCATAGGCGAGCCCCCACCATGTAAAGCCATAAAAAAAATCATGTTTTCCATGAGACGGTGTAATTCTTTTACCTTTATTAACTTTTCTTCCAATGGATTTTGTTGATCAAAGGTTTTTGATGAGTTAATACATGCAAATACAAACAAGGAGGCCGGTCGATTTACTGCTTTGGCCATAAATAGCGAGGGTAGAGTTATCGAGGCTTTGCAACAAGAGACAAAGCTGTACCCGATTCACGCCAGTTGGTGCCGTCATGCGTCCATACATGCATGCAATATTAGATTGCACCTATACGCCCATGCATGCAAGCTAGAAAGCAGGAGATAGCTTGTGATGGACCATGGCTGGACCACCAAGCATGTGGAGAGGAATGAAATGGTATCCTATTCTAAATAGGCATCCATATAGAGATAGGAATAAAATCGTACACTATGCAGAAAAGAATAGGTTACGTGGTTCCGATGTTTCTTTGTGATCATTTCGAACGAATACGCATATATTACCGGCCATAGGCTGCTTAAAGCAGAAGAGATGATATCTCGTCCTTCTGTCGTTGCGAGTTGGCATATAAGTTAGCTATTGTTCTTCTCGAATACACATTACTTTCTTTGGCCCGACAAAGAAAACGTAAAATATTTGGACATTGGGATGGTCTTTCGTGTACATATTTGATCGTTACCTTTTCTTTTCCGTTCCGTGCTATTAAAATTATTTAAATGCAATGAGATGAAATTAAGTATTTTTTTTATAACAGATCTAGTTTAAAACATATACAAATACTTCTGTGAATATTAGCGGCCAGGCCCACCACTCAATAGTACAGAATCGTCCATCCGAGTCGCCATATCCGAGGCGGTTAGGCTAAAACGCCTCCAATAACTGATATCTGAGGCGGTTGTAAATATCCAACCGCCTCGGATAAGGATTTCGGAAGAAACCGCTTTGGATAATAAAGTCATCCAAGGCGGTTGTAAATATCCAATTGCCTCGAATTATATCCAAGGCGGTTTAAAATATCCAACCGCCTCGGATAATATGCATGTCCGAGGTGTTTATATATTTACAACCGCCTCGGATGTGTTCAAAACCCAAATTTCAGAATCCTGCCAACTCCGAAATTTTAAAACCCGAAATTTTTCCCTCAGTGCACAGGCAGAGGATTATATAATTCAATTCAGTGCACGACCAGATCTAGGCCCCCTTCTAGACAGCTTATGGGACAGCTTATGGCTCCAGGAAGCCATAAGCTGTCTAGAAGGGTTATTTGGGCTTGTGCTTAAATTTTAAGCACCTCAATTTTTCTGTTGGTGAGAGGAAGCTACATTTTTGGTGCTTCCCGAGCTTCTTCTAGTGAATTTTACCTCAAATGACCAACCTATCCATGCTAGTTCACGTTATTTACCCACCACTGCCACTGGGTATATAAAAAAAAACTTTCCAATTTTTTTCTCCCTAACCTGCACTCCCTCCTGCCCTAGCCCGCCCCCATCGCCCTGCCCCCATCGCCCCGCCTCCTGCCGCCGCCGGCCCCGCCCCTCCCGTCGCCCCCGGCCCCGCCCCCACCCCCGCTGCCCCCGGTCGCCTCCCGCCGCCGCCGGCCCCGCCTCCCGCCGCAAGCCGCCCGACTCCTCTGCCTCCCGCCGCCGCCGGTCCCGCCTCCCGCGGCCGCCAGCCCCGCCTCCCGCCCCCGACCCCGGCCCTCCCGTCGCCCCCGGCCCTGCCCCCACCCCCGCCGGCCCCGGTCGCCTCCCGCCGCTGCCGGCCCTGCCTACTTGACGAGGACGAAAGTGAGTCACACAAATAGACATGGTTATACTAGTCAGAACATCATGGCAATATGTGATTTTGATATGAGGTTCACTTTCGTGGTTACTGGATGGCTTGGATCTGTTCATGACACGCGTGTATGGTCTGATACTTTGGTTGAATATGCGAATTATCCACACCCTCCGGGAGGTAACAATCTTCTATGTCAATTTTATATGTTTCATTATCACTAATTGCTTCAAATATGTGCTTATTTTTCTTTAACTGTAGGAAAGTACTATCTTGTTGATTCGGGATATCCAAACCGAATTGGCTATCTAGCACCATATAAGGGACAACGATACCATGTACCTGAATTTCAACTGGCAGCTTCAGTTGGGATGAGGGAGATCTTCAATCATCGCCACTCATCATTAAGAAACGTCATCGAAAGGTCATTTGGTGTTCTCAAGATGAAATGGCATATTTTAGGAGGCATACCAAGCTACCCAGTTGACAAGCAAAAGATGATTATCTCTGCATGTATGTGTTTGCATAATTTCATTCGTGACAGTGCTCTACGAGATGAGCATTTCGAGAGGGTTGAGCGAGAAGAGTATATTCTACAATACGGGCCACCTCCTAATGGCGTGGCAAATGCTGCGCCCCTAGATGATGGGACTATGGGGCAAATACGCAATGCCATTGCTACGGGCTTGGTAGCGTGAGAGGGAATATCTACATGATGCGTTGTTATTCGTACGTTCTATTTTTTTGTTAGATAAAAAATTAGTGTGCTTCAATGTGCAATTTACTTTTTTATGGCAATTTAACAATTTTATTTATATTTTTCTATTTTTATATCTCATTTATGTGTTAAACTACGTAAAAAAACATATGAAGATAGTGTTAATATCATTCAAACAGCAAACAAACAAGACAAAGGGTATTATAGACTTTTCACAATCCACCTCTGCCTATAAGCTCAAATCTCAGAAGCCGTCTAGAAGGGGAAGGTGGGGCTTATCAGGCTTCCCCACACCGCAGCTTTCCCACACCATTAGTTTAAGCCGGCTTATGCACAAGCCGAAACCGTCTAGAAGGGGGCCTATATAGCTGGGCGCAACGGAGCACGCCGTTGCGTCTAGTATTGTATAGAGGCCTAATACCATAGAGGACCAAAGGACTTGATGGAATCACTATCTTTCCTGCCGGATTTGAGGCGTGACCAGTGGGCGTTCGAGTCCCTCCTAGCTGTTGCCCATAGGCGCTGACCAATGAGGCGAGGAATGGCGTCGGTACGTCATGCTCAGGGGGGCAGCAGGCAATGAGGTGATGCGATTAGGCAAAGCGGCAAAGGTGATTAGGCGACCCGCGTGCCAGCGTAAACATGATTTCCCAATTAGAAAAATGACAGGCAGAAACTACCACTTCAGCCCTAGTTGGTTTGATAAGTACAATTGGATTGAATATAGCATGGAAAAGGATGCTGCATTTTGCTTTACTTGTTATCTGTTCAAAGAGAAATCTAGGGGGGTGACAGGTTTGTAACCGGTGGATGGAGAAATTGGAACAAACCTGAGAGTGTGGACAAACATGTAAGCGGTATAAATAGTATCCACAACTACGCTCGAGAGAAATACAACTTCTTTGTGATACCAAAAACATCCCTTGCTCTTGTGTTGGCAAATTCAAATGGCAAACGTTTATTGAGCTAGTTAAGTGATGACGAAGAAGTCATGCTTTTCGCGGCCTTGGAAAAGCGTGAAGTAGTGTAAGTTACATGATATATTTGAACTATTTATTAATCTTCTATTCATCTAAGACTCTGTTAGAATTATCTGTACTCCGGTTTAGGCACATTTTGTACCTATATATGTATCCGCTGAATATGATGCACTTTAGTAAACAATTTGCATTGCACTTGTTACAAATTTTGATCCCATGTGTTGAATTTGTGATATTTGTACAGGACTATTGAACTGTGCACGTGAAGGTGTAGCATGCATCTCTGTTCCTAAAATCCGAGATGTGCCACCTAGCTAAGAAATAAGAAATAGACCACTTTGATTATCGGCTTTCTATTTCACAGGCAACTGTTTTTTTCTTCCATCACAGTTGATTTGCTGGCCGTTTGATTTTCCTCGACGATTCGTGCTAATCGGTCAACAGTGTCGTCCCAGGTGGTGGGGTGGTTTTGCAACTTTTTTTTTGCGTCGATTCAGCCGCGGTAGCTGTGGGCTTTATTGGGCTTTTTTCTGTGGGCGGCGCAGTTTTCAACGCATCTTGCATGTGCTTCCTCTCTCTTTATCCCGTTATTCTCTCCGCCTCCTCTCTCTCTCTTCCTCACTCTCTCCCCGAGCACTGTCGCCATCATCCACGAGCTCCGCCACCGTCATCTTCACACTGGCGCTAGAGACAACAGGCCCGTCAGATCGGGCGGGCGCCACTTCGATGGCGCCTGGCCGGACCTATCTGCGGCCGGGCCTGAGCTCGACCGCCGCCAGATCTGGGTTCAAGCCTGACCGCCTTCGCCGTACTCCCTTGAGCCCCGCCGCTGCTGCCCTTCACAAGCACCAGCGTGGCCGCGGCTTCCTCGAGCTTCGACTCCGACGGCGCCTGGCCGGACCTATCTACGGTCAGGCTTGAGCTCGACCGCCGCCAGATCTGGGCTCAAGCCTGACCGCCGCCGCTGTAATCCCTTGAGCCCTGCTGCCGCTACCCTTCACAAGCACCAGTGTGGCTGCGGCTTTCCCGGGCCCCATTGTCGGCCACCTCGAGCACAACCGCCGCCGTCCTCCATGAGCCCCGCTTCCTCAGTCGGCCACCTCGAGCACCACAGCCGCCGTTTCCTTCATGGATGGGATTGGAGATTTTTTTTCATGGTTGATGAGTTCATGATTTTGGTTTTTAATCCTTGTTCATGATCTGAATGTACAGTTTATCCATGATTTGTTGTCCATCTTCTCATATCCGTTTTCTCTCTTGTTCATGGAGAGTGATCTCTTCGTTTAATTTCGGATCCAAAATGGTTCAAGTTTTTTTTCCTAAGATCCGTTAATTCCTGGATGGGGTTCTCTTCTATGAACCAAATTTTGCTTCGTTTTAAGACACGGGGCAAATGATATCTTCCATAAAATTATGTTTCATGTTCATTATCCCAAATAAAATGATTTTTTTCTTCACGTTCTAGTTCTTTGCTCTAAATGGAATTTTTCCTTTTGTTTATGCTTTTTCGTTTTCTGTTTTGTTACATGATTTTTGATGTTTTAATTAGTGGTTTTCAAATTTGCATCTGCCGTGAGTTTAGTTTGTTTTTCTTCTTCTTCTTTGGTGCTCTCTGTTGTACCTTATCGTTTAAAAATGTTATGATTCGTGGTTGTTGTCTCATATGGTTCAAGTCACCGTGGTTTTCATCTTCCTCAATCTCTTCGTCAAATTTTGATTGCATGTCTCTCTGTGCTATATTGTGTGATGCAGTAATATGTCACTTTATACTGACACTTTTTTGTTAACAAATTACATACTCTCTCTGCTCAGTCGTTCGTTCCTACTTATTCTACATTTGATATAAGTTTGGTTCCTGCTTCGTATTGGTGTTTTGGTTGTGTATATGATTTTAGTATCTTTCTGTTACCATGTGGTGGATCCATGACTAAAGTATGATTTATTATCATCAATATATATGATGATGAATAGTACGGTATCCCGCGTATTAGGGGGATCCGTGTACAGTTTCCCGGGACTTTTGGAAGGTACAGCGTACCCGGTAAGGATCCCCGGACGATAAGGTAACCCCTCTGAGGAAGGGAAGAGACCCCTTGAACTAGGAAGTCAATCCCGATGTTTAAGGAAGCCGGAGTCCTACTCGGGCGTGAGTCCACGTTCGGTACGACCTCGGAAGCCCCCTATATAAGGGTTAGCAACTCCATGGGGGAGGACAAGGTCGAATAGATCCAACAGGTCAATCTAGTCGCAGTACCAGCAGGCGAAGCCCTAGAAGACCCGCTGCCCTCGAAGGAGTCGAGCCCGGCGGTTTAGATTAGATTAGTCCACAGTTAGGCCTAGGGTAGCTACTAACATACACCCCCATTGTAAGAGTGTCTCCGATTAATATATAGCAACAGGACGTAGGGTTATTATCCTGAGGGAGGCCCGAACCTGTATAAAAACGGCTGTCCCCTGCTGTCAGAATCCCTGGCACTTGGGCCCTAGAGGTCCCTACCCCCCAGTAATCATCACTCCACGAGTACCGTAAGATCGCCGATTCACCGATCGTCGACAGATGGCGCCGACCGTGGGGACCTCTCCGGACCGAGTTGTCCAGGAGGAATCGAAGTCGGCAGGACGCGCAACTAAGCGCGATCAGATCCTAGCGCCGGGAGCCCAACCCTCATCGGTTTCGACCGAGGAGGAAGCCGCGAGCCCGGCAGGAAGACCGATCGCAATCTCTCCCCGTACTGGGTACTCAGACCAGGGCTTCTACGACAACTTTGGCCCTATGGACCCGTACCCGGTTACGGATCGAGTAGATTTCGGAGACTACGCCCCTGAAGAGGACTCGGACGGCGAAGCCGATAACTTCAGATCCGAGTGCGCCAGGGCTTTCAGCGGGAAGCTGGTCTTGAACGACGACTTCCCGGCAGGAACGGCTAGCCCCATGGCTGGAGTTTCTCCTGCAAATTCTGGTCGTGAGGACGACCAGGATCTCACCCGCGTAGCATCCGACGAGGATAACGCGATGGAATACGAGTACACGTCGTCCAGTCAAGGACCGCGCATGGTACTCGCGATCGACGACGGTCGAGAAGACCTCGGAGATCAAAATCTGCTCGGGGGCTTGCAACCCCAAAATGCGATGGCTGCCTCCCACGTCAACGGGGGCTTACCCGCCGCCGAGGATAAGACTCCACCTCGAAGCGGGGGTCGGCCTCCCATTGGCGAGAGATCCCCCCCGGGAACACGGGAGTACGTGTCCTGGACCGCTCGAAGACTTGCGGAAGTGCGCAATCTGTTGTCACAACCTCCCGTGGCAGATCTTTCGACACCCGCGGGCGTGCAGTGGCTACAACGGCTGGGGGCTGACCTCCAAGAGGCTCAGAACCAGGCCGAATCGTCTCGAGCCCAGTCGGTGACTCGTAGCTCTGTTCGGGCCGGCTCCCCTCCCCCGCGAGAAGAACGGGATCGGGAGAGACGACACCCCAGGAACAGGTCTCCCCCAAGGAGGCCACCGGTCGACCTCCGAGAACAGATCGACAAGCGTCGACACCAAAGACGCCAACAGGAGCGACAACCTTCTTGGAAAGACCACGTACAAACGCCATCGCCCCCAAGCCTTTCCCGGGGCATGACGTAGCAATCGGGCACATATTCGGGGGCTCAACCTCTTACGAATCCAAGAGGCGATACAAGGCAATCGCCCGAGAAGTCCTCGCGAGTGTACCGCGAGTCCCTCGAGCGATCAAATGGTCCGAGGTCACGATCTCTTTTGATCAGACCGATTACCCCGAAAACTGCGCTCGACCGGGACGGTACCCAATCGTGGTCGAGCCCACGATCAACAACTGCCGAGTAGGTCGCGTGCTGATAGATGGAGGAAGCTCCCTCAACATCCTATTCACCAACGCCCTCGACGCAATGCAAGTACCGCGATCGTCCGTTCAGACGGCATCGCACGCTTTTCACGGCATCGTCCCGGGCTCATCGGCCACGCCGATCGGCCAAGTCACGCTCCCAGTTACCTTCGGTACACCGGAGAACTTCCGGACAGAGAAAATCCTGTTCGATGTGGTCGATTTCGAAACAGCATACAACGCCATTTTGGGACGCCCCACCTTGGCCAAGTTTATGGCAGCCACGCACTACGCCTATCAGTGTGTAAAGATGCCGGGCCCAAAGGGAGTCCTGGTGGTGAGATGCTCCCCCAGAGAAGCGCTCCTGTGCGACAAGCGCAGCCTTGACCACGTAGTGGCACTCCCGGGGAACAAGGAGCATATGCCCTCGAAAACTAGCACCGCCGTAAAGACCCACCGCGAGGTAAAAGTGATTCCTCTGGATCCAGCAGAGCCCTCCAAGACAGTTCGGATCGGGACTACGCTTGACCCGGACTTGGAATCATCGCTCATCAACTTTCTCCGGGGCAATTCGGACGTTTTCGCATGGCAACCATCCGACATGCCTGGAATCCCCAGGGAAGTGATTGAGCACAGGCTGGCTGTACGCCAGGATGCCGTACCAGTGAAGCAGAAACTACGGCGATTTGCCCCCGATCGGAAGGAGGCCATCAAGGTGGAAATCGAGAAACTCTTGAAAGCAGGGTTCATCCGAGAAGTCGAACACCCGGAATGGCTCGCCAATCCGGTCATGGTCAAGAAGGCCAACGGGAAATGGCGAATGTGCGTCGACTTCACAGATCTTAACAAAGCATGCCCAAAGGACGCTTTCCCCTTACCCCGAATAGATCAGATAGTGGACTCAACATCAGGGTGTGACTATCTGAGCCTTCTCGACGCCTATTCAGGCTACCACCAGATAAGCATGTGTCGGGAAGATGAGGAGAAAACTTCCTTCGTGACTCCATTCGGGGTGTTTTGTTACTCAAAGATGCCCTTTGGATTAAAAAACGCGGGGGCAACGTATCAGCGCGGAATGCAGCTTGCCCTCCACAGCCAAATCGGTCGAAATGTTGAAGCATACGTCGACGACCTCGTCGTGAAAACAAGAAAGAGGACTTGCTCTCGGACCTACGGGAGACATTCACCAACCTCCGAAGAAACAGAATAATGCTGAACCCGGAGAAGTGCACCTTCGGGGTCAGCGCCGGGAAACTACTCGGTTTCTTGGTATCACACCGGGGAATTGAAGCCAATCCGGACAAAATACGGGCGATAGCGGAGATGAGGTCCCCAAAGACAATCCGAGACGTCCAAAGACTCATGGGTTGCATGGCTGCCATGAGCCGGTTCATATCCCGACTAGGCGACCGTGGGATCCCTTTCTTCAAGCATCTACGACAACACAACGGCTTCGAGTGGACGACGGAGTCAGAAGCGGCATTCCAAGAGCTCAAGGAATACTTAACCACCCCCCCGGTGCTGGTCGCGCCTGATCCCGAGGAAGGGTTACTGCTTTACATCGCAGCCGGGCCGTCTACAGTCAGCGGGGTGTTGACGGTGGAACGCGGAACATCGCGAAAAAACCCAAAAACCAGTGTATTACATCAGCGAAATCCTGCATGGACCCAAGGAGCGGTACCCCCAAGTTCAAAAACTCATGTACGCAGTCCTCACCACATCCCGTAAGCTTCGGCATTATTTCCAAGCCCACACGATCACAGTCCCGACCATTTACCCTTTGGGGGAGATTCTCCGAAACCGGGAAGCCATCGGTCGCATCGCCAAGTGGGCTGTTGAGCTCGGAGAGTTCAACATCCACTTCATTCGGCCCGCGGCGGTAAAGTCACAGGTTCTCGCTGATTTTGTCACTGAGTGGACGGAGCCCGACTGTTCGGCGTCACCAGCAGTAAAGGACGATATTTGGACACTGCACTTCGACGGTTCCCTAACCATCGAAGGTGCGGGGGCTGGGATAATCTTAACCTCTCCAACTGGAGAACGCCTGCAGTACATGCTGCAGATTGATTTCCCGGCCACGAATAACGTGGCCGAGTACGAAGGTTTGTTAGCCGGTCTTAGAGTCGCTTCCGCACTCGGTATTCGCCGCCTCCTCGTTAACGGGGACTCGCAGTTGGTGGCAAGGTAGGTATCCAAGGAATACCAGACCTCAAACCCAAATATGGCAGCTTACCTTGCGGAGGTGAGAAAGCTAGAGAAGAAGTTCGTCGGTTTCGAAGTACGATACATCCCTCGAAGGGATAATTGCCAAGCCGACAGTCTTGCTCGCCTAGCTTCCTCACGATCTCCATGCCCACCCGGGGCCTTTGTAGAAAGGATCTCCAAGCCGTCCGCGGTTTCCCCTGAACCCGGGGACGAAGGAGTGGTGGCTAAGCACCACTCAAGGGTGTCACCAGGTATTGACGCTCCGAGGGGAGTGGCGGGATGCCTCGTCGCTCCTCTCGATCTTGAAGAGTCGTGGATAGAGCCCATCCGCAAGTATCTTCTCGATCGAACTATTCCTGAGAACGATACGCTTTCCGAGCAAATTGCCCGACGCGCCAAGATGTATTCCCTAGTAGATGGGGCCCTCTATCGACGGGGGGCTCACGGAGTGCTCATGCGGTGTATCCCTCAGACGCAGGGTATAAGATTACTCGAGGAGATCCATGGAGGGGTGTGCGGGGCACATGCATCTTTTCGAACCCTGGTCGGAAAGGCCTTTAGACAAGGATTCTATTGGCCGACAGCCCTACATGACGCGAGCGAGTTAGTGAAGCGATGCCGTCAGTGTCAATTTCACCGCAGACGCAGTCACCAGCCCGCTCAAGCATTACAGACTATTCCCTTGTCATGGCCATTCGCCACGTGGGGCCTCGATATCTTAGGGCCGTTCCCAGTAGCACCCGGGGGCTATAAGTTCCTCTTCGTCGCGATCGATACATTTACCAAGTGGATCGAAGCAGAGCCTGTCGCACAGATCACCTCGGAAGCAGCCAAGCGATTCATAATGCGAAACATTATGACTAGGTTTGGCGTCCCGAGCCGGATCATAACCGACAACGGTACTCAGTTCTCCAGCTCCGACTTCATCGAGTACTGTAGCGACCTCGGCACCACGATATGCTATGCCTCGGTTGCACATCCACAGAGTAACGGATAGGTCGAACGCGCCAACGGACTTATACTCCAGGGGATGAAAACTCGGGTCTTCGATAGACTCTCCGCCCACGCCAAGGCCTGGGTACGCGAGTTGCCTTCCGTGCTCTGGGCCTTGCGGACAACCTCTAACAGGGCTACCGGGGGAAACGCCGTTTAGCTTGGTATATGGGGCCGAGGCCATGTTGCCATCCGAACTTGCTTTAAAATCACCACGGGTTGAATTGTACACCGACAAGGAAGAAATCCCTCGAAGAGAGGACGACCTCAATTTCATCGAGGAAAAGCGGACACAGGCTTTGCTCCGGGCCACCCATTACCAGCAGAACCTCCGCCATTACTATGATAGACATGTTCGACAACGCTCACTACAAGTCGGTGACCTCGTCCTACGCCTCGTACAGAACAAAAGCAATAGCAATAAGCTTTCTCCCAAGTGGGAAGGTCCGTACACGGTAGTCGAAGTAACCCGACCAGGATCTTTCCGATTAGCAATGGAGGACGGCCGAGTCCTAACGAATTCCTGGAATATCGATCAACTTCAGAAGTTCTATGTTTGAGGCTACTCGACTGCCCACTCGAGAGCATCTCTCGAGTAGGCAGTCAGGGGCTAGTCCAGAGGCTTAGACGCAGAAGTCATTCTTGACAGAATTTTTTTTGGGCATGTCTGATGTACAAACGAAGGTCACGCATTTACAAATCGGGTAGGCGCAACCGCCCAGAAATATCTAGCGCGACGCGATCCAATTCCGCCAGGCGATCTGGAAAGCTCTCTGTGGCTCGGATAGACGCACCCACTGTGGTAAGCACCAGCTCCAGACGGTCCGCCAGTTTCAGCAGATTCTCCTCGGCGGACGAAGCTCGTGTTCTCTCCCGAGAAAGGGCTTCGGACAGCCGAGCCGATTCATCTCGAAGTGACTGGACCTCGCCGTGAACGGAGTTCCACTTGTCCCGGGCACGCTGAGATGAAGGCACCAAGGTCAGATAGGCCGATAAAATTATCTGATAAGACCAACGACGAGCAAGAAACTTTCTTACCTCCACCAAGGGTCCGAGTAGCAACGCTAGGGGATCGTCCCCGACCGAGGCTTCCTCACCCTGATGACTAGTCTCCGGCTGGTCTCTGGCGAGTGAAGGGGAAGATGCCGCGCCACCCGGTTTCCGACTGGGGAGTAATCGGGCAGACAACTTCCTCCGCGGAGCAGCATAAGGAGCGAGTTTCGGTGGGGAAGCCTCCCTGCAGCGTGTCTTCAGAATACGGAACGTGGAATGAGGACTCGACAAAACCAGAAATAGGAGGATGGTACCTTGTTCTCTTCAGCAAAATAGAACGCTTTCGTCGGGCCGGAGGATCTCCCGCCCCCCGAGAGCGGGGCGGCAATGCGGGATCTGGCATATCTCGCACAGTTACCTCCACCTCCTCGATGGGCTTGGTGCCTCCGTCACGATGGTCCCCTGCCGCGGCCGAATCTCGACTAGGGATAGAAGACCCAGCTTCGGGGTCTCCGATTCCGCGCCCTTCTCTCTGCAAAAAGGATCCATCCCGCGAAACCAGTGTGAGTCGGGCGTGAAGGATCGGATCCCCCGAAAAAAGAAAAGATTACCGCTAGAACCTCTTCCCGCTCATGCCGAAGTCGGAGGGGCAGCGACGTGGGGACATCCGGGCGGTCCGGTGGAGGTAAACCTTTGAAGAGAGTTTTAACCTTCTCGGATACCTCCGCTTCTGAGGGGGCTTTTTGAAACAAAGAGACAAGTTAGGATACCCCGACAAGCCCTTGTAACTGGGTTATGAGGGAAAAGGCTTACCCAATCTTTTCCACCGTTGGTACGGATCGCCCGTCGAGTCCCAAGCGCCTGTCTCTCTGAATCGCAGAGGGCAAATTCCGCGCCTGATGAAGTCAGCGACAACGTCGGCCGCGAATAGGCCTCGCGTTCGGAGAACCTTGATTTCCCCGATCAGCTGTCGGAGACGGGAATCGAGCAGGGGCTCGTCGGACCACCTCGACGACGCGTCAGGCGGGGTTCCCCAGTACCTTATGCCCAAGGGGGGAGACGTGGGACGGCAATAGCACCATCCGTATTCCCATCCTGGGAAGGATCGGATCCCGGTAACATCGATGTACTCCTCGGCCCTGTCTTCTCGAAGGCGGACGCTCGCGCCTCCCGCTATCTCCCTCTTGGTCCTCTCCATCTTGTGATAGTATCGAAATAAGTCCAGGAGCGGCCGGATTCCGAGGAAAGCTTCGCACAGATGGGCGAACACGCTCAAGAGAGTGTATGATGCCGGGTCCAGATTAACCACCTCGACCCGGTAGAACTGGAAAATTGAGTATAGAAAGGTGGAGGGAGGCAAGAAGAACCCACACTGGAAAAAGTCAGGGAAGACAACCAGCCAGTCGGGATCTTGATTGGGGGCTTTTTCGCCCCGGACAGGGCGGAATTCGGCTTGGCGAGTGGATTGAATAAGAGTTAGCTCTAGGGAGGACGTGAGTTTCACCTCATTCATCTCCGAGCGCGGCCATGAACCATCCACCGACGGGTTTTCGGCCATGGCGAAGAAGGGAACAGTTAGGCTAGAAGGAGAGGAACAGTACGGGCAAAAACCCCAGTCCTTGAACTTCTAAAGATTTAAACGTTCACCGAGCCCGGGCGCGGTTCACAACACGATCATTTCCATCGCATTCAATGCGGGCAGTTGCTTTTTCCGCCTACGGGACGTGGCGCGGGAAAAAGAGGGTCTGACAACCCACGACCGCCGTGTTAGCAGCAACGGCGCGGAGAGAGAAAAGATTCTTCATCACCACGCGAAATTTCCGCCACGATGGTTCCGTTTCCTAGAAATACGCAAGGCGGACGCGTGTCCGTGATCAACGGATCAGATCAAGTCAGAAAGACATTCTGGATTTTCCAAAGGTTAATTCCGATAAGGTTTCTGCGACTACTCGGTAGGGATCGAACCTGCTCGGGCAGTCATCGACAAGACCTACTTAAATCACCTACTCGGAACCTTTCTCCGACAAGGGCAGATTTCCAACAGAACCATCATGACCTCACTTCGCGTACTGATGGGGGGCTTGATGATGAATAGTACGGTATCCCGTGTATTAGGGGGATCCGTGTACAGTTTCCCGGGACTTTTGGAAGGTACAGCGTACCCGGTAAGGATCCCCGGACGATAAGGTAACCCCTCTGAGGAAGGAAAGAGACCCCTTGAACTAGGAAGTCAATCCCAATGTTTAAGGAAGCCGGAGTCCTACTCGGGCGTGAGTCCACGTTCGGTTACGACCTCGGAAGCCCCCTATATAAGGGTTAGCAACTCCATGGGGGAGGACAAGGTCGAATAGATCCAACAGGTCAATCTAGTCGCAGTACCAGCAGGCGAAGCCCTAGAAGACCCGCTACCCTCGAAGGAGTCGAGCCCGGCGGTTTAGATTAGATTAGTCCACAGTTAGGCCTAGGGTAGCTACTAACATACACCCCCATTGTAAGAGTGTCTCCGATTAATATATAGCAATAGGACGTAGGGTTATTATCCTGAGGGAGGCCCGAACCTGTATAAAAACGGCTGTCCCCTGCTGTCAGAATCCCTGGCACTTGGGCCCTAGAGGTCCCTACCCCCCAGTAATCATCACTCCACGAGTACCGTAAGATCGCCGATTCACCGATCGTCGACAATATAAGTTTTATAAGATCATAGCCGGTAATGTTCATGATAAAATCGATTTGATTTATTCATTTATGTTTTCAAAAATTAACAGTTTGTTCCGTGAGATGGATCTGTATTTTTATTTCACCCTAGTTCCTCATTAGTCCACTCTAGTTATAGTTTTGTAGTGTGTTTGAGTTGCACTAATTTTTTATTTATATGAGTGAAGTATATGTGCATTATGTATATGTGCAATATGATTACCGGTTTCATCAATTTCTAAAACAATCACAGTCTACACTTCAACACATATATACTATGATGCTACTTGCACTTTATTTATGATCTAGTTATCCTGTGCTTCTCTTCTTCTTCTTCTCTAGATCTGCCAAGGGTGATCCTCAATGCTCGACATACTACTATTTTTGGTTGTTTTGGTTGGATCGATTCCCTTGCATACCTCATCTTTGATTTGATTCTGTTCAATGTTTGAGTTTGGTATTAACCATTTGAACCTTCTAATATAGGCATCTTGTTCCACTGCTTAGTTGGAAGGCGTTCATCCGGAGGATATTCAAGGTTATTTTATAGTTGCAGTACATAGTTATTTCTCTGTTAAGTAAATTTAAGAATATTCTGCGCCCAACCACACACCCCCATCCCTGACTTGTCATCTTTTTTGGCAATGCTATGATGTTTATCTGAACACTAATGTACTTTGTTGGTAGTTGCACTTTACTTTTGACGCAGTTGCACAAAATAAATTTGGTGTAATTTTTATTTATAAAATGTGCAACTGACCCAATTATATTAGGAAAAAAAATGTGCAAATGCCTATATGCATAATGTGCAACTTACTTTTTTTATATGTGTACGAAGAAGTTTATTTTTTTATACGTATCATTGTTGATTTTTATTGTTCACAGCGTTTTTGAGTTTGTTGCATCACTGTATGTATATGAATGATATTTGTCGATTACATCAAATAACTCTTAGTTTACTAAAGTTTTTGCTCAACATGATGAGGTTATTGGAGATCCTGCTCCTGTTGATCTGCGCCAGGTTGCTATTCTTCATGCACCAGCTGCAGAGGCTGATCAAGCTGTGGTCGAACACTAATATATACTAGTCTCTTCTCAGGTTCTCCCCCGAGTTTTTCCATGTCGAATGGTAGAGACGTTCTAGAAGTTGCGTTTCCGGTAATACTCCGCTACGAGACACCACCTTCCGTTCTTGGCTAGCTTCTCCTGGTTGGCTTTTCTTGGACTCGGTGATCACGCACTAGTAATTGCGCGCGCCATGAAGTACAAAGGGGGTCGGGACGCCGGCGGATCCAACGACGACGGCACGACGAAAGGCAGCCCCGACGCGCCGCCGAGCATCCAGCTGGAAATCGTCCAGCATAGCGGCGGCGGCGGCCTAGGCAGTGGAGGCGGCGGGTCGACGTCCTTCTTCGAGCCGTGCCGCGAGCTCACGCCGGGCAGCGGCAGCGGCCACGGTAGCTCGGGCAGGAGCGGCGGGCACGAGCCACCGGAGAAGCAGCTCACGCTGTTCGCGCTACAGCTGGCCGTCCTTGAGAAGGCGGCGAGCGGGCTCGGGAAGCTCGACTTCGCGTGGGCCACCGTCGTGCTGCTCGGCGGTTTCGCGAGCGACCTCGCCATCACCGACTTCTGGTGCGTCACCGTGATCCTCGTTGGCGAGGGCGCGCGCATCTTCAGCCGCAGCCACGAGCTGGAGTGGCAGCACCACGCCACCCTCACCTCTACCGCCGGCAGTGCGCTGCGCTCCAGCTCCCGCATCTTCCGCCGCATCGTGCATGCCATCGAAGGCCCGACCACCACCGCCTTCTCAGACGTCGGAAGCGGCGACGCGCGCGCCAGGGCGGTGCTGTTCCAACGCCAGGTCGTAGCCCTGATGAAGCAGCGCACCTGGCACGCGCCGGACGTGTCGCTGCTCCCTTACACCGGCTGGGTCGTCTCCATGAAGATCAGCAGGCTGCTCAACTGGCTGCAGGTGCTCTCCGCGCTAGCCTGCGTCGCGCTCTCCGTCATCCGCCTCTGGAAGCAGGACTTCAGCGACGGCCAAGTCATTTCCAACATGCGGCCGGCGCTGCTGCTCTTCTACACCTTGGCGCTGGTCGAAGCGTCGCTCTTCCTGCTCGAGAAGGCATACTGGACGTGGACGATCTCCGTGTGCAAGCTGCTCGACCAGGTGGGCGCCGCGTGCGAGCTGGGCGTCTACGGGCACGTCTCCCTCACGCGCTTCTTCTACGACGCCTACTCGCAGTGCATCACGGGGAGCATCTTCGACGGCATCAAGATGGACCTCGTCACCTTTGCCGAGGAGCTCATCCTGTCGGACTTCCTCGACGAGCAGCTCATCGGCGTGCGCATCCTGCTGCAGTTCGCCAGCAGCAAGGGCTCCGCGCGTGACACGCTGCGCAAGATCGGCACCAACCAGCGCTCCATCGAGCGGCTCGTCGAGATGCTCAACTGGAAGCGCCCCGACGAGGAGGAGGTGCGCCGGTGCGCTGCTGAGGTCGTCTCCACGCTGGCCGGCAAGCGCCAGAATGCGCTCCGCGTGTCGGGCATCCCGGGCGCCATCGAGTCCGTCATGTCGCTGCTCTACACCGGCAGGGGCGCCGCGCCCACGTCCGCCGCGCACCCGCAGGGGGCCGCCGCCGACGAGCACGACCGGAGCTACGACTACCTGCAGTTCAACCTGCTGGGCCTGCACATCCTCAAAAGGCTGGCGAGGGACCACGAGAACTGCGGCAAGATCGGCAACGCGCGCGGCCTGCTCGCCAAAATCGTCGAGTTCACGCACGCGTCACCGCCCCTGCTCTGCAACCGGGTTGCGGCGGACTCTCAGGTACGGGCGGTGAAGCGCGCGCTCCAGGTGGTCAAGATGCTGGTGTCCACGACGGGGACCACGGGCAAGGCGCTCCGGCGGGACGTCGCCGAGAACGTGTTCACGGTGAGCAACCTGCGTGGGGTGCTGCAGCACGGGCACCAGCACATCGAGCTGCAGAAGCTGGCCATGGACATCCTGACGGGGCTGGCCATGGACGACAGGGCCAAGGAGGCCATCGTGGACACCGGAGGGGTGGTCAAACTGCTGCTGTCGATATTCGTCAACGTCAGCGAGAGCGAGCTGGGCCGCGAGGCCGGCGAGGCCCTGGCCATGCTCGCCTTGGAGAGCGAGGCCAGCTGCGCGGCCATCCTCAAGAGGGCCGACGTGCTCGACCAGCTCGTCTCGGCGTTGGAGGACCACGACGGGCGCTGGCTGAACGCGGCGAGGGTGCTGCGGAACCTGTGCGCGTACTCGGGGGAGGAATACCGGGAGCGCCTGCGCGCCGTGACCAAGCGATGCCGGCGGTATACATATGCATCTTGGTTGCTCCTTTAACATTACTGCTTCCGAAGCATGCAAAAGCGAAGAAAAGTACCACATGTTTATTCTACGTGACACTAGCTACCTAACCTAATCATTTTCATGGCTGACACAATCAAACAAATTTTGGTATCTGATCAGCTTTACTTAACTATACATGGCTTGTGATCTGTGAGTGACATGATTAATTTTCAGGTACTGAGAGCCACCATGACGGGAAGCGACAAGATCCTCGAGGTGTCCGTCGGCCTGACGACGCAGATCTGCAGGTTCATGGACGGCGAGCAGTTCTCGGCCGAGCTGCGTGGCGCCGGCCTTGAGGAGCGCGCCTACGTGGAGCGGCTGGCGAGCATCTTGCGGCAGTACAGGTACCCGGAGATCAGGGTGCCCCGGATGCGGCGGTTCGTCGTGCAGCAGGCCGTCTGGCTCATGACGGCGAGCGCGCCGCCGCTCTCCTACGTGGGGCTGCTCCGGGAGCTCGGGATGGAGCGGCTGCTCGAGTCCATCGCCGACACCACGTCGGAGCTGGAGAGCTACCACGTCTTCTCCGGGAGCGTGGCCATCGGCAAGCACCGCGAGAGCTTCTCCGCTATCGTGGAGTCAGCGCTCGAGCTGCTCGCTGGCGATGGTGGAGGATCGGCTGAGGAGTGAAACGAAAGATTGCAGTGACATTCCGAAATGGGATTGCTTAAGGGAGTTGAGAATTCTTTTTCTGTTTATGGCACAACACAATATGTTCTTGTTTGAGAGAGAGTTGTGACTAGTCAATGTGACGGCGTGTAAAAAAGAGAAGATGAGGGATTAAGGAGTTCAATATTTGTAGTTCCAGGAAGGTATAGAATACACGAAATCCATAATGCGCGGTCGACCGCTGAGAGCGGTCAATTCCGACCGCACAGTACTGCTACAGTACCTCACAGTACCGCTATAGTACTGCTACAGTACTACTATAGTAAAACTGTCAAAAGTTGAAACCTGGAATTTTGTAAGTTGAAAGTTAGTTATGTTGTAGTAGAAACCTGTAAGTAGAAACCTGACTGTGTTAAAGTAGAAACCTGACAATTTCCGACAGCTTACCGCGCATTACAGGTGCCCATTCTATACTTGTATAGATTTTTTACTCAAAAACGTACACTGGTATACCTCAATTTCACAGATTTGTGTTGTACTGCAGTGGTATAATTTGTTTATGAGATCTACTAAAAGTAGACCACGTAAGCGCATCATTGTCCGCTCCTTTGTTTCCTGAAATCTTATAGCATCTGGGACACAGTAATTTCACATGAATATCATAGGACCAGCTAAGGTACCGATCGGATAGCGCGCAGTGATCGTGAAATAGGACCGGACATATAAATGAGATAAACTTAGGGCGGATGCTAGGCGTATCATTCCCAATCCCACTTATGTAAGTAAATCTCAGGCATCCGATGCAACATTAAATTTCCACACGCTAATTTAACATCACTAATAATCATGTATGTGCAACACACGTTTTGACTAACATAAATTAAACATGAAAAATATATTCTAACATTTACAAACATAGTTTCATATCCATACATGCATTCTACCAATAATGATGTTCAAGTGGCTAAAATAACTTACAAATGGAGATGGTGCAAAAAGAAAATAGACATCATTGTTCCTCTGGAATACGAAACAATGATCAATATATATTATCAAAAAATATAACATCGAATATAACCAATGACACAATACAAATGCTTGTCGCCCAGTCTATCTTTCGGATTGCGAATTATCCTGGACTATAACAGTGAGGAGGACACGCCGTCGATGCCGAGGTCAGTGAGCAGCGCATCAATCTCGTCGACGTGGCACAGCTTCTGCTGGCGCGTGAGCTGTTTCGGTTGGTGGTGGTGGTGGGGGCCGTGCGAGGAGGAGGAGATCACCGGCAGCGGCGGCATCACGCCCTCCGTGGCATGGCTGCATGCGTGAAATGGAGGCCCGCACGGGGGAGCTCAGTGTGGAGGAGGAGGCGGCGGTGATCGTCAGGTAGTAGGGGGAGGGCGGCGTGGTCCTCGATGGCGCCGCGACGTCAGAACCTAAAAGTGTACACGTGCAATGCAATCTATACTGCATCGCGTTAAAGGAGACAACGGCAGTGGCACACGGGCACGGCCAAAGCGTGGCGTGGACGCGGCAGCCACATGTGGCGCAGATTCGGGAGAAGGGACGCTGGCGGGTATAGCAGTGGCAATGGTGGGTAATTACTATTAACTTTAAGTAAGGGCAATGGTGGGTAATTACTATCAACTTTAAGTGAATGGCATGGTGGGAAATTTTTAGGTGGCAGACCATCAAAGTAATATTAGCCATTAGATTGACAGACCATCAAACTTATAATAGCCCTTAGATGTGTTGAATCAGATGGATGTGAGAGATTTGAGTACTGACGGTGACATGGCACCCGGGTGTAGTCAAGGAGGACGAATCCGGCACATTGGCCCCAGGGCAGGCCGGGCCGACAACTTGGAGTCCGACTACAACACGGGGGCGCCTCACCGACGTGGAGTACAAGACATGGACTCATACCAGTCCGGCTTACCCGGAATCTGTTGTAACCAAATAGGAAACCCATCTATTAACCGATCCGGACTCTGTAACCCTACCCCGGCCGCCTATATAAGGCTCGGTTGGGGACCTCCGATCGGGATCAGATCATCCAGAGAACATATCTCATCTAGTGTCTCTCTCTCCATTGTTTCATAGCTCAGGCCCCCTCGAGATTGATTCTCAGGGCTTGCGGCACCCGGGATTCAAGCAATACCAGCCACCAAACACAGGACGTAGGGTATTACCTCTCCGTGAGGGCCTGAACCTGTCTAAACATCGTCTCCCGTGTGCACCCATCCTGATTTGCTGTGCTCACACCGCCCCATATTAAGTATTGCCGGAATAATATTCCGACAGTTGGCGCGCCAGGTAGGGGAGTGCGTATAGATCCATCTACACGAGTCGGGATGGGTTTCTTCATCAGCAACAACGCTTTCACTCCGGGGAGTATCATGAAGTTCGCTTTCATGGATGCTCTCCCGGACCCTGGACAGCTTCTCCAGTTCGGGAAGTTGGACTTCATCACCGATAAGGTCGGCCGACTCCACCTCTGCTACTCGGCGGCGTCCCGATCAGCAGAGACTGCGTCAACTACTCGGCATGGACTCGTCTCCGAGTCCGCGCTCCTCGGCCCCTCTCCCCAGGGATGAGGTTAGTCCGAGCCCGGATCCTCTGTTTGCGTTCGGGTTCGCACCCGACAAATAGCGATCCCGACTGGTGGGCGCCATCGACTCTCTCCTCCCCATCCTCGAGTATGACTCGGATGGATACGAGAGTTCTGGCAGCCACCATCCGTCCCGAGAGGTTTTCATGGCCAATCCCGGCTCGCCCGAAGGGGGCGATGATCGGGAGGTTCCCATCGAGAACCAAACGCCGGCTGAGCTTGAA